>NJRQ01000196.1:53769-109334 GCA_003063805.1 Aphaenogaster ashmeadi | reverse complement strand
GTTTGTGTCAATTAAAAAAAAATTTGTGGTCCTGTGTTATCAGTTAGTTAACATTAGATACCGACGATTAATTTCTGTTATTTAAGTATACTATATATAAATCTTTGAAAAAAGGGATGAAGGAGAAAAGTAAATTGATCAATTTAATTATTTACATATTGCAATAAAAGTTATGGAAAATCAGGACATGCACTGTTATAAATTTAAAACATTTTTTATTAAATTATAAACGTCATTATGACTGCTTTAGTAGTTCTAATGTTAATTACTTATTAATGCGTCAGAAATATTTATTTATCGATATGTCGATATCACACGGATCAATATTAATACTGCAACCGTGAAATAAAACGATGAATCCTAATATTTTCTTTTATTATCGCCATCTATGCGGATGACTACCGATGTCGATCAAGTTTCCTATCTTATGTTTGAAAGGCAAACCTGCCATGAGAAATTTTGTTGTACCGATCACAGAAACTAATTTAACCCGTTCCATAACTAATTTTCTCTTTGGCCCGTCGGTAGACGCTGTAACGCATTTAGGAAGGCGGAAACTGTTGTGTTACGGTATCCGGTATCGGGATGTACTTTAAATTCGTTACGTTGTGCCCTTCGGCGTCCCAACGGAAAATTTATTGCCGCGCAACTTCGCGCATTGCAATTAACCGTATACGATAGGAACGTACGTTGAAACAAGATTGCGACCTAGATTTTTCGTTTTCCGTTAACGCGCGATATGAAGCCGTTAGTTGAATTCGATAACGCAACACAAACATAAACTAAATACGAAATAAGATTGTAGATCGTTAATTAAATAAAATGTTGGGAAGCTTACGATCCAACGATTAGTTTTTACATCGTTAAAATGTAGAGATCATTAAATTCAATTTTAATCTTCAATTTTAATTGTTATATTTCAAAAGTTATAATCATATAAGAGAGAATGATCACGTATATCTGAAGAATAGGGATTACGTATACCCATTTGAGAAATCAATTTGTACAAATCCGGAAGTCTAAGACTTCAAAAATTTTAATGGAACAATAAAAGATGTTTCTCTTTGAAATACTAATCGAATTAAGAAAAAGAAGCTGTGTAATTCTGTTACGTGCCGAAATATATCGTTCGATAATTCTGTATCAAGAATTTTGCGAGACAAATTGTATGCATCGAACGGGATGACGTTCGGGGTCGTGCGAATTCACCGTATGTCTCCAGGAGCACCCCGATGAATCACATCTATTTCGAGTGACGGAATAAACTTCGAGGCGCGATCGTCTTTGAGACAGTCCAGAGACACCGAGATCGCGCTCCGACAAGCGGGATATATCGCGCGTGTAAGGCGCACAGATTCGCGAACACATTTCAGCGATCAAAGTTGCTAACACGACTCTGTCGAATCTGTCAGGTCTTCCTCTACGCCGTGGAAATTGCGCGCGTGCCTAAAATATGAGCCCGCTCTTCCCGTTCAGATTCCCCGAGAATCGATGCTGATCATCGTTTATAATTCATTATGTTTCACGGTTATTCAGAAGCGTGGGCGAGAATCGATAAAGCGGAGCAGATAACAGGAAAACGCATTATTATCTATATTAGTGACGGTCTACAATGAGTCAATTTGGTTACGACTCTAACGACTCATTGTAGACCGTCACTTATGAAAAATGCTTAATTTTGTGTCTTCTTTCAAATTGTTACAAATTAAAAGGCATACGTTTTCCTTTGACGAAATTTTAATTGCAAAATTTTGTTGCTAAAGTATTTGAGAAAAACATTTGAGTATTACAAACAATTATATATAATGTTATAATTAATTTTTCCATAAAGAAAGATAACTGGCTACGATAATTGGCAATAGAATGCGTAGATGAAAGAGCAGCGAGAGGAATCTAGGACGCCCGGTATACGCGAGCTTACTGCCTTTTAATTACATTAATTTATTTACTGCGCGGAAGGAAAATGCAAGTTTTATACTCTCTTTGTGTATACAGTCATTCATATTTCATTTCTGCGCCTTGTTATATATTTTCCGTGATTTAATTAGTTAACGAACAAATTCCATCCGTGAATCTTTTCGAAGGCAACTAATAAATCGGTGGGGCGGCGTAGGATGAATTGTGCCGGCTTTAATTAGTTAACAACCGGACTTCCGTGTCGCGAGGCTTTCAGCCGCACAGTTGATTCTGTAATACGCCGAATCTCATTACTGCACGGACACGCGATTGCACTTGGGAATTTACGCGGCAAAATATTGTGCTGTTTGAATCGCATGAAATGGCTAGGCTTGATTAATTTTTACTGCCTTCGATTTAACAGATGTCACAGAATGTCGCGAAAATGTGCGCGACGTGCTTCATGCACATAAAAAGCGATAAAGAATAATTATTTTCAAAGGCAGCCAGAGAGAGAGAGAGAGAGAGAGAGAGAAAAAAACGCTGGATCATTTATTCCGCGAAACAGCGTGTAAAATAATCCCCCTTTAAAAAGCTCGTTTTATTTATTTTAATAGCATCCGATTTAATCAATTTGAAAAGGACTCGAGCAATGTTCTATTTACAGTATAACACTTCGTAAAATTGCGTTTACGCTCAACACATCGACAGACAGATATTTTTGGGCATTTTATTCTATATGAAACGCACGCGAAAGAGGTATATACTGTGTCTATCGTCTATCGTGTGTAATTTAAGCCATTAATACCATTTCTATCCCGCACTCCGGAAAATTTCATTGATTATCACATTGCGCGGACAACAAATACTTTTGTACACGTGCTCGTCCGGCGCGTGCACAATATCCCGTCCAAAAAATTTGATTTGTTTATCTTAATCGTTCGCGATTTAACCGATTTATACAATTTCAGCGCCGCACGACAGGCCATAAAATTTCGCACGAAAGTAGCATGCCTCGGCGTTTCGGGGTGCGCGTAAAAGCCGAGTCTCGCCGAAGGGTGAAATAAACGCGACGGAGCACGTGGTAAAATCACCGATGCAACTCGACCTCGCCACGGCATAAGAAATTATGATGCTAATGCACCGAGATACTTCCCCGCGAATGCATTCACGTCCCTTGCACTTTTCTCTAACTCCCGGCAGAATAATAGGACGGCTTTCCCACGATTTTCCGGATTTATTCCGTAAACCGGGCACGATTCTATTCCCGTTGTCGCACGGGAAAGAAATGCATCTAACAATATACAATTTTTATATATACATATATACGATTTCTTCTTCATAAAGGTACATTATAAAGATTTTCAAATCACATGACAATAATTCTTGCAACATTTTGCTCTTCGCCTTCTTAAATAGTTATCACGATAATTCTTTTATGTTAGGTTTGTTGTTCAGTGCAAATTGCGAAATTTACGTTTTCCTGAAATACGTCATTGTGAAAGTTTCCATTAATTCTTATCTCTTTTGGTATATTATGCCAATTTGCGTCACGTTGCGAATTCGCCGTAGATATTTGCGGTCGGATCGTTGCACACGAAACAAACCTTCCAATCTGAATCAGTGACAATGCCGATGTCCATGAATTTCGAGTCTTTCGATGCCAATTGAGTGAAATTACGCACGTACCTCAAATTTCTCGATCGTGGCGCGTAATTGTTGTAATACCTGTCCTCTTGTCAGTTGCATACCGAAATACCGAAATAGAAATGAATATTGCGGAAAGAACATGACGCAATCTTTTCAACGCAGCTGGAAAATGAAATTGTATTAATATGGAATACATATACATATAATCATTAATTTGAAATTGGAATTTGAATTGATTTAGAATTGAAATTGAATTAATTTTTTTATTAAACTGAAATATAAATTATATTCTTTTTTAATGCACAATTTTATGAGAGAAATAATTACAAATGAGATGATTTCTTCGACACAATTAGCTTCTTTATTGAGTAAAATTCACGACGTTTCAACCATGGGTTTTGATCCTTCTCAAGTGAGATAATTCATAACGCTTACATCAAGTAGGAACGCACATCAAAATCTTTAGTTAATAATTGAAATTTAGCGAATAATTACAAACTTTTTTCCTCTTTTATATCATGCTTTACAAAAGTCGTTTCTTCTTTTATATTCTATCATGTATATAATAATTGACTTGAAATTTATTCTATGCGTTAGTACAATAGATTATTGTGGATATCCCAACACTAGTAGAACAGATTATTGTAAATATCCCGATCCATATTCAAGCTATACGATTCTTTTATTTACGTTACTTTCCGTCTATATGCCAATATCTGTGTTGTGCAAAATTGTAACCAATATTCCATCGGTTCTTCGGGTTGCATTTTCCAATTCAGATCCCTGCCAGAGCCAACGTGTATGTACATTTTCGCCGTATGATATTAAAGCCTCTTGCACAGTTCCGCTTCTTTCCTCTTCTACAATACACTCTTCACCAATCGCTGAGCGTGCTTGCTCAATTTTACACACAAGGTACATTATCTAGAATATAATAACTCTTTCATCTTTTTCCAGTATTATTTATTGCTATAGCATAAGATTTATTGCTATATTCAGCATAACAATGAATTATGCAATGAATTATGCGTGATGTAGCTAGATCTATAAATCGTGGACTTTGTAAAGCTCTTGGACTAACAATTTGTGGCAGATAAAAGAAATTATATTCTGCTTTTTCCCCTGTTTGCAACGGCAGCGAATCATGAATGGCTCGATATTGATTGCGTATTTTGAGGACATTTTCTATGAATACATGAGAATAATCTCCTACTGGATTATAATTTTAGGAAAAAGTTTTCTGTATTTAGGGAGAGGAAAGCTTTATTATTTTGGGTCAGCGCTGATCCAACTATATCCTGCTTTTTCCCCTGTTTACAACGACAGCGAATTGTGAATGGCTCGATATTGATTGCGTATCTTGAGGACATTTCCTATGAATACATGAGAATAATCTCCTACTGGATTATAATTTTAGGAGAAATTTGTCTGTATTTAGGGAGAGGAAAGCTTTATTAATTTGAGTCAGCGCTGACCCAAATGTTAATATGAGTGATATATGGATAGCATAATTACATTTTGTTTATATGTATCTATGAAAATGTATTGCTCTTTCATAGAACGTAAAGCATTTAACGTAAAACTGTGCGAATCCCTTTTACAGCCTTGCGCTAAGATATTTTTATGTCCAGACTATATTTATTATTTCAACTAGGTTCGCTTCGCGCTAATTCAGGCCTTCACATAGATATCTGGGCCATGCAGTTATAGCATAACTATAATGAAGCCTAAATATAATCTTCGGTACGTTTGTCTGCCCCAAAAGCATCTAAAACGAGAAATTTTAGTTTGTTGAAAGCAAGCTTCCATATATGATTCCAAAAATATTAGGAGTAAAAATAGAACGTTTATTGAAAGTGAACTTCCATATATGATTCCAAAAATATTAAGAATAAAAATGGAACATTCAAAACATGTAAACGATATGATATAACGCTTTTATTTTCGTGCTGTTATTCCTTTTAGTCACGCGTTTTCTTTTTATATGTCACATTCAAAATTCCTGAGCGATTGAATATGTATAAATAACGCGTTAAATTTACATTAATAATAGCGATAATTGGACGCGTTTATCCACGCCCACTTGTCATTTGCATAATCGATATTGCGATTGCGATATCGCGGCGCGCTTAGGCTTAACGCGGAATTGCATTTCCGGCTTGTCAAACCCTCGTGTCCCGTTTGTGGGTTCTCAGGTGCGCAGGGGGCTGCACAGGCTGCAGGACGCGCTGGCCCTGGTGGAGAAAAACACCCTGGGCCTGCAAACAAACTGCGCCTCAGTCGCCGAAGAGGTGGACGAGATTTATCGGAGGCTGAGCAAGGCTTTGAAAGACCGCACGGAACATCTGCGTAACGAGGTCGATCGATACCTCGGCACCGAGCTCAGAGGCCTGATTCAGCTCAAAGAGAATCTCGAATTGGAAATCGCAAATATCCAGAGCAACTGCGATCTGGCGGAGGCGCACATGAACGAAAACGTGCCGTGGGACGACGCCGAGCTCCTGGACACAAAGGAACTCTTCCTGCGTACGGTGGAATTTATCAGGTTTGTCGCCCCGTAATCTCCCTTTTCTTTTCGACGCCCGCTCGTTAAACCCCGCACGGCGTAGCCTTGTACGATTTATTATCGGCTATCTATTCTGCGGCCTCCCCTTTTTTTTCTGTGGCACAGACCAGAAAGAAATCGTTAAATGAACGGTTTCGTCTCTCCCGCGAGCTATTTTATTTCAATTTCGGTCATCCCGTAGTTCGCCTCAATTCTATCTATTTTGATTTAATAGCGCCCACGTTACTTCGTAAATTGTCACAGCTGTTTTCTTTCTAACGGAATTGTTTATTGCAACTATGTTTAAACAAAGGAAAAAAACCTGTATTTACCGTGTTTACTGTCCAGCAGAAAATATTTTTTTTTCATGATAAAATATTATTTTCTATCTCTCTACACAATGCAATCGTTGAAAAATTGATAATCTGCCTCTCAGGCGTACCCCGCGACATAATAAATCAATATAAAATCTCTAGGATAACAGAGCGATACTCTGAAATAAAAAAAGTCGATCGTAATTTGAACGCTGGTCGAGATGAATACGCCGATATTGGCAGCAGCCATATGAATTCCAGAGATTTGTGATAATAGCATTGCGAATGTAGCGGAAATCCGGCGTTAGCTAATGTAATTAACGTTCAACATTACCACGCACACCATTATGCAATATGTAACGCGCGCAAAATCTGCCGTAAATCACAGACGCAAATCGCGCCGGATGACAAAATTATACGTTTATTAACTCAAGTATGTTAAGCAAACGATAAAACATTGAAGGGCGCATATTTTAATCGCGCGTAAATGGGTGTACGTAATATCGCGCGATCGCAATACGTCGACAAGATAATGCGCCTCGTTAGTAATTAACGTCGCTGAATTAACGATGAATTTTAAAAGCACGTGTTATGCATCTGTTAAAATCTCGCATACACTACATCGAGACGTAAGGTTGTACCATTCTTTCCGGGGAATTATTTAAATAGTATCGCCGCATCGTATCGAAATTGTAGTTCAGTCAAGTAGATGCGGCCGACATTGTGCAGACAAAGCCGTTAGATATGTAATTTTAATTTTTTTAAAATCATTTCTATTTATATCAAACGATACATAAAACTGAAAATACACGGAGTTGAAATTAATCGCGCGTTAATCACGCTCGGTATAACAAAAATGTTTTTACCAGAGTTGGTATATAAGTTAATACTTTTTTAACTAAATTAAGTTTAAATTAGCTTAAATATCTCATAAAATTAATTTAATTACGTTAAAAGTTACATATACAAACAACTAAGTTAAAAGTTACGTTAAGATTGAATTAATTTAAGTTAAATTAAAAGTTCATTTTGAAAAACATTATTTATATTAAATTAGAATGTCGTAATTTTTTAAAGTTAGATCATTCCAAACAATTATAATATGGATTATCAAATAAATTGAATATTCTATTTGTAAATTAAGTTTATATGAAATAACAAAGAAACATTGTTTTTATGTGGGAATGTATTTTTCTTTTATAATTTTTTTCTTTCATATAATAGATAAATTTTTAACTTAACAAAAAAGTTAATATCTTTTAAAAATAACTAGTTGAAGTTTAAAATTAACTAAGTTAAGTTAAAAGTTATTAACTTTTTAACTTTATTATTTAAATTTTAACTTTTTAACTAGTTACTACCCAACCCTGGTTTTTACTAATAACATAACATCACGAAATGATAAGAAGACTGGTATTTCTGTCATAATTTTTTCCGACTTCACAATCCGCGATGTAATTATTATCGATTTTGCAAGACTTAATTCGTACAGTTAACGATCTGTCATATCTCTCGGCGAATGAAGATGGACGATTGTTCTCCGTAGGAACTTCGAATACGAGGCGGGGGATTACAACCGACGAGTCCGCTTCGTGATGGCGCACGATCCGAATCAGCTTGTCCTTCACGTGGCGGGTTACGGCGAATTGAACATTAAACCGGAAAGCGGAAGCGGCGGATTGCTGGGGAGCTCCAGCAGTTTAGCCCCACCGGTCGGTTCGCCCGGTCTTATGAGGAGCAAGAGCGATCACCGTCTCGCCTCGCAATACAGGCAGCAAGAGGAGGAACGACTGGCCAGAAATCGATACGTTCCCGAATACGAGTAACTATCGCTACTTCTTACGTCTCTCTTCTCGAGTGCCCGACTATCCGAGTATCATTCTCCCGGTACTGCGAACGATGCGAAAATACGATGGCTTTCACACCGCTGTTCTAAACATCGCGAGCCGTTTGTTTGCAGCAAATACGAATCAAGCCTCATTCACGTCGTTTCTGTGCTCTATTTTTTTTTTAAATATTGATTTACAGAAAAATACTGGCACACAGTTTATTTATTTCTTATTGTATTTTGTATACTCGCCGCAAAACGCTACTACATTTCTTGATATCGGCTTACAAAACGACATACATTTTTTTCCCCCAAGTAATACCATACATGTGTGTGCTTTGTAGAGTTTGGGGACTACGGAATACTGGTTTGGGAGGGAAAGCGATTCGGCACGAAATATAACTTTTTTCAGAAAAGCTACTTATGTAAACTTTGACTTTTGGACCAGTACCAATCTAAGTAGATTATAAAAATAAATGTCCAGACGGAGAAACTATTTCTTCCGCTATTTATCAGTGAGATGAATTCGGAGCCGATTGAAAACTACAAGACGGTCAATAGAGACGAGGGGTGTCCTTGGACCGCTGGGACGACCCGGGATCGAGCGTCACTCCTTAATTTATGGCGTCGAGTTTCAGTCTGTTTTCGAAACGATAAATCAGCCGTCGCGAAAATTCGCAGTCTTATTTACGGGAACGAGACGTATCGCGCCGTGAGATGACCGTGAACAATTTGCGGCTCGTACAATTGCGACCTCGGATATATTTCTTCGAGAATCGAACCGTGGGGGCGAAAGCGTTCCAGGCACGCGCGCGACGTTTTATTGTTTATCGCTACGAAGGGGTAACAGATCGGACCGATAATGCGGGTGCCGTGGCTTTTTGTTGCGAGACGCTAGATAATGGAACGTATTAATATTCTGTTCGCGCAGCAGCACAAACGGCGCAGGTATGCCATCAGATCGGCGCACAACGATGATTGGTACGTGCCTAGCAAGTGTTTCTCGCAAGTTCGGGGGGGTGGGGGGTTTATATTTACGGTATAATTAAATCAATCGAGTTAATCGAGCGAGATATCTTTAATCAGATCTGTGCTTTTTCGAACAGCCCTTAAAATTTCGAACATGCTGACTTTGCTCGGATTTAATCCTGCTAGTAGTCTTTATTGCGCCTTTTATAACATTAATTTTTTTCTAAATTACAATTTTTACATGCCACACACACACACACGATATATTAAATAATACAAGTGTCCATTGCGACTATTAATTTTAATGGCCCGGTCGCTATAGGGAAAAATACTGCATTTTATTATATGTTTCAATATATTTGATGAGAAGTAGACTTTGGCAGAAAATAATAATCGACGGCTAGATATGAAAGTTCGAACGTATCCATTAATATTTACACCTTAAAAAGGTTCGCATTGAAACGTGGTCATAAAACTTTTACGTTCTAATATAAGTTTTCCCATGTGTGATACATCATCAAAGATTTACTGTAAAAGGCTTTATCGCATTTTGAAGCACTGTCAAAGAAAAGTGCGCACTTTCTGAAATATCTCGCATGTTTATTTCCACGTAAGTTATAAATACGCGTGGTTTCGGCATCTTCTCATCTTCTCCGTCTCTTTTTCTCTTTTTCACTCTCTCTCTTTCTTTCTTTCTTTTTCTCTTTTCTTCTATTCCGACTCAAAGGTACTTTCAGCTTGGAATAGGCGCGTCGGGTTTAATTGCTGCCTGTTTCGTGCAATGTCGGTCGTTAGAGCCTCTCGCTGAGCCGTTTTATTAAGCGGCCTCGTCAAAATGTAAATTAAATGCTTTAGGTACGCGCGAGCACGTACTTTTTAGTAATTAACGCTCGCGCACTGCAAAGACCTACTTCACATGCGGGAATCGCGCCCGCTCTGCCTCGTGCCGTCTATATTCCGTTTGTTATATAATTACGGTATTCGTGATCGTTTTGTGCGATTATTAGAGAAAATATCATTATTTGCTGTGAAGGTCTCATCAATTTGTCGGTCGCGAGCCAGATATCGCTCGAATTGTAAATGAATCTCGTGCAATGTATTTCCACCATCCGCGATACGTGCGCACGCCGCGGTGTTTATTTTTGACACTTGCCTTGTGATATTCGAGTGAAAATTCCATTATTCGTGCTTTTTTTCACAATGCGTTCTGAAAAGCGCGCGTTTCAATCGTTCTCTTTTTACGTCGCGTGAAAAGCAGAAATATACAAACGCCCGTTATTGCCGTCGCAATTTCTGGCGTGTGTTCTTTGCCAGCGTTTTGGAGCGTGACAACGCCTGATATCATATCGCGGAAATGTAGCTAAATGGTTAAGTGCCTAAAATCGATAATGTCCGATGATATTGCAAATAGAGCAAATGTAGATAGATGGATTAAAAAGTACGAGTACAAGAGATTTTATGCGCAACGCATTCATGTATTGTATGTTTCGTCTATTCATATTTTTTACATAATCGTAGCAAATAAAGGATTACACTATATATATTACTAACGTGAAATTTAGAGTCGTGTATTAAGTAAAATTTTTATTTAGTCTTATTCAAATAAAGGCTACTTATTTAATAATTCGATAATAATACTAATTTTTAACAATTTATAAATTTATATAAAATGGAATATGTTTCAAGATTCTAAATTAATTATCTAAATTAGAAGCTATCATTAATAACAAAATATTATTGTCCTCGATTAATTTTCCTCGATATGATACTATACTATTGAAACAATTAATACTTTAAGAAACAGCCGTTGTTTGCTGACAGATTCTTAAAACTCTTACTTAAAAATACAAAACGTCAACTTTTTTAATAACTGCATCCCTCAGATCTGAAAGCGGTCAACTCTCAAACTTTGCATCTAATTATTTATCTTTGACCATCCGCTTTGAACGGATTTTATTGCAATCCGTGAACAAGGTTACTTCTCACAGAGGATTTCGTGGAACGCGATATTGCAATTCCTCCGACGAATTACTGACGTTTCAAACTGACTTTGATTAAAAGACTGACACATATACTGATTTTTTAGCGGTTTTCGACCATTATTGTATACAGTGAATATATACTCTGTTTCGAAGTCTATCCATTTATCGATTTTTCGCTACAGCTAATCAACTGCCACAGTTTTTGTCAATTGATTAGTAAAGAGCATCGTTTTTTCACGATTTTTTTCACGCTCGAGATAAAAAAGAGAAAAAAAAACAACATGCAGAATTTTAAAATTTTTATAATTTTAATTATAACAACATAACAAATTAAAAACTTTTTATTAGACGCAAGATTCAAACATGTTATTTAAATTGAATTTTTTATTCATTTCTTTTTGTTAAATCCTTAGATATTTTTTAATACCATTATATAATTGTTTAGAATTGATATTAATGGACTACACCATTAAAATTCAATTCTCAATTTACAATTTTTTAATCATTTTTACATGTATATTCTTTTGCTATCGGAATATTACGCATTGTTGCTGATAGTGTTCTTTAATGTTTAAAGGGTGAAAAGATAAGGGCGAAAATTCCGTAAGACCTATCAGCGAGCTTTGGGGAAATATCGGAGGAGATAATATAGGAGTAGAAGACGGAGATCCCCTAATATCATTTCGTCCTGTCATCGGCAATCCTCCGGAACGTCCTCTCGAATCGAACTGAGATAATCTGACTATAAAGCAGGTCGCGTTTCAGCCTAGGTAGGGCTTGTCATTGGCCTTCCCCCCTTGTCATAATTTCAAGTGACATATATCAGAGACACGTGTTCTTGCGAGATCTGCCGGCGAGAATGATAAGTTGTTATCCACCTTCAGGGAGAAGAGAGACTTTTTTTTATATTCACACGAAGTTGATACTAAGTTGATACTCGTGTCTGACCTTTGACTGACTTGATCTACTTACGCTGTGTCCAGTAATATTCAATATAAAATAGCCACATATTAGCCTTTTCTTATATATCTAATGTTAAGTAAGATGACAATATTAATGCTATTTATCAAAAATTTTCATTCGAAAGCGTATTCGCTACACAGTAAAAAATTGTGCGTCCATATGTTAAAATTTTTTTGTGTTAACCAAGATTTGATTATTATTTCAATGTAAAATTAACATACAACAGTTATTATTTTCATAACATTTTCACGTGTTACGTTTATGTCAACGTAATAACTTAACTTTTTATGTATGTCATTTAGAAATTGAATATTATTTTGAGTTCTTGGAACACAATTATTTCAAAAAATCAACATGTCTTAAAGTCATTTTAACATAAACAAAGTAAATCTTCAAATAATCGTAAACTTTGACATACAAAATAATCAAATTTACTAAATTCAAATGTTTCTATTACATATAATTTAAGTTAAAATTATTAATATCATGTGTTAATATAACTGTTGAATTATTTTGTATGTTATTATTACATCATACTTACAGTTCAAAGAACAAACATAAATGTAAAATATAGTGTTAATTAATTAACATTTCTAATTTGTCAACAAGTAACACACGATGAATGAGTTATTTTAACTTAAAATTTAGAGTGGACTTTCTGGGACATGTGAAAAATGTTACAATTAACATTTTATTTTTTACTGTGTAGCATATTAACCGAGCAACGTCTATCAAAGATTAATACAGTGAAATTTCATCAGATGTGCTTTGACTTTTTATCGTTGTCGTAAAGTCTTCCTACAGGTCATTGTAAAAATTCTTAATTTGAAATTTGACAAGAAACACTTGTTTCTCGCGCGATAAAAAATACCTAAGACTATTCGCTTGATTTATATAATTTATCAGTCTACTTCTAATTTGCGGAAGCGGATTGTCAATAACGTAAGGAGAAATCACTGTCGGTGATTTGTCCAGATCCAGAGTCACTTTCTCGGCAACGATCCCAATTAATCGACGTCGTCGCTGTACGCGTGTGTATGCGTGTGTGTGTATGTGTGTGCCAGGTACGACGCGCCGGAGTACGAGGTGCCCAGGAACAAGTCCAGGTACAGGAGTCGATTTATGCGGCATCGGGACGGCGACGACTCCGACGGTGACTCCAGGTCGACGGTGAGATTTACATCGGCGCCGCAGGAGTCGTCCAACACGCGAGAGCGCGTTCTGGACACGGAGGACGCCGCGCGCGGTCCTTTGTCCGGTATATTTCGTCTGACGGACTCACCGCGGGTCATGAAGAAGCTGCAGGAGTGCGAGCGGGCCGGCAAGAGGAAGAAGGAGGAGCCGGTGAATCAGCCCATGCCGCAACCACAACCTAAGCCACAGGTTAGAACAGCACGCTTCTGACAGCCTAGACGTTAAGGTCTTCAAAGTTAAAGTGGGTCAGGGTTCAAAATTTAGATTTAATTGCGCTCTCGTATCTGAGAATTGACCTTGGATTTTGCAGATGAGAAAAAAAACCTAACCCGATCTATTTTAGCTCTGAACAGCTTCTTATCTCGAAGCTATTTAGTGGTGTATAATATACGTTGCCCTTATAAACACGCGCGAACGAAAAGAATATAAATTTAATATCGGATTAAATGGTGAAGAAGAATTAATTGCTGCCTAATTTTGATCAAAGTAATATTATCGTTTGCACGAATTGCATTTAATACGGTGGTTCGTTAACAAGAGTTTGAGAATAGCATAATTGCTGTACTTGGTAAGTATACATTCTTCATATTTCTTTATTTCTATGGTAAATAATTAATTATCTGTCAAATGAAAGTCGATGCGTCAAGATTATTATTGATAATGCAAATGTTTAAAGTTTATAGTACGTTTTTGTTTGGCAAGCTCGAGCGATGTTGATAATCTCGAAATAAAATATAACATATAACGCGCGCATGTTCTCGGATAAAAAATTATTACATATCATAAATATATATAGCTTTCGTTGGTAATAAAAATTCAAGGTGACAGCGTAATCCAGATACATTTGCTATATGCATATGAAATACATTTTTATGCTACATATGAATTCTATATAAGGCCTCCCTCAACCCTTCGTATATAAGCCATCTTAGATCGCTCAGTTCTTATATTGGGATATCGATCTACTACCCTAGACGCCAACTTCGATAAACATCCGCAGTTATGATATTGCGCGTTAAAAACGTGACTGTTCCTAGCACAGTGCCATTATTTCGGTAATGTGTACTCGAGCCGAAAAATCTCTGCAAAATTATAGCGATGTAGATAACGCCGAAGAATATATGAATGCGGTTGTTGATAAAAGCACTGACACTGATACATTGTCTCGCGTTTCATGACAACAACAATTTTATAAAAATTCGCATCAATAGATTCGTACCAATCGACAAATAATCCTCGACGGACACCCGTGTGTTTTTTTTTTATCGATGTAACACATGGTTACACCATTGACCTATTTGTTTTCCTCCCTCGACGTTCATATTTTAAATGTTGATGCAGCACGGAGCTCAGTTGATTGAATCGGACAATCGAGCAATCGTCCGGCATCTATATGCAAATCCGCTGGCCGGCGTAAATTTTTTTTATGCCGAAAAATGTACATCCTCTACAGAGAACGTATCAGTGAATTTAATCGGCGTTTCCCCTGCTTATCGATATACCGTATATCACCGCGTCGCATCAATATTTAAACGGCTAAACGTCGACGATACAGTTAATTTATGGCCACGAGTGTGTACAATAAACGCTATTTAATTAGCATTGCATGCACTTTTAGAAAACAGTCGGAAAAACATCGTGGTCACTGTAATTTGATAACACGGAGATATCAGTAATAGAGATATCACGCAAACGCAAAAGTCTAAAGTACATTAACATCTTCATGAAACAAAGGAACATTTAACGCTATCATTTTCTATATTTTTTTCTTCTCAGTTTATATAAGAAAATAAAAATTTTGGCAAAATTATACGAATAATAATATAATGTTGTTATATTGAAAAAAATTATGGATCTCTGATTTGGCTTATCTCAATGTCGAGCTAATGAACAATTAAATAATTAAATAATTAATTAATTTAAAGAAATATGCGAATAATGATATTACATTGAAAAAATCACGGATCTCTGATTTGGTTTACAAATTTCGATCTCAAGCTAACAATGAGTGATTAAATAATTAATTAATTAAGAACACGACTTGAATAGGCGTTTGTGAATTTGACGACATCGTATTTATTTTTGACAGTGATACCTCCGCACTTTTGCACAAGGAATCCCTTGTTATGGCGGGAGAAATAAACGGATGGGCACGATCTCTCCATGCTGACGGCCAGTGCAACGAACGAAATTTGTTCGATGTCGCGCATCCCATTGTTCGGATGATAGCGGCTGGTGTCAAAACGCTCAATGAACGTACAAACACAGATATTGACTCATACACGTAACGAGGATCGTTATCTTAGTCCATGATGATTTATATGAAGTACTATATACGCGATGACGAATGAGTGTCATTCCTACGAATGCGGTCAACAAAGTGCCAATCATTATGTGAAATATGTAGCGTTAATTTTCTATGGTTTCGCGCATACCAGTAGAGCGATAGCCGACAATACGTGTGTATATAGATAGGATGTTGACGGTAGTGATAGAGAGAAAGCTTAATATATCGAGTGAGTTGATCCATATCACGTCGAACGTTGTATTTTGTACGAAATACTGCGAATGTAAGGTAACAATACAGTAATTTTACACTTTTTATTACGTTTCATCATTACGCCACCCACTTAATCCCGTACCACGCACACCTGCTTATTACGTCGCTATGTACTCGTGTAATTGCCGTGCCGATTCACGTATTCGCCACCTGTCGCGTACGTGCCATAACGTTGCATTTAAATGCACGTGCGGATTTCGCGGCCCCAATAAATCGCGTGGCGCATCGAGCGGCTGGCGTGAACGGACACCCCCGATCGTAAACCCCCACGGCACTCGAGGGGGAACGATCCGGATTGCAAATCACGAAGGGAATTGAGCGAGGTTCGATCGCGATTGCACCGTGGTGGAACGTGGCGGAACGCCGCAGTATTCTCACCATAAGTGATTTTTTCACGCGCAGGTACAAGTGAGAAAGGTACCGAGCGCGGTGGCGAGACAGACCAGCGAGGACGACGAGATCTCGAGGATCAAGAAGCAGAACAAGAATGCCGCGACGACCGCCGCTGCCGTCCACGCCGAGACGGTGGAGGAGAGGCAGCCGACCTCGACGCCCGCCGCCGTTCATCCGCCGTCACCGAGGGAACTTCCGGAACGGGAACTCGAGGAGCAACCGGTCAGGAGACCGGCCATCGCCAGGTAAACGAACGAAACTGTCGAACTTCATTATACAAATTCTAGCAGCGAAGTTGACACGTGAAAAGCGAATTCAATTAGAAAGTTCTATGGGAAATTAATATATCCCGTAAAACGTGTTGCGCGCGTAAAGGGTAATCGGCCACATAAGAGGGATGACACAATGGTTCTTCAATCAGAAATTGTTGACATAGGGTGCATTCCGTTTCACGAACGATGCATCATTTATTCTTTTTTAACATTTGGTGAACAACAAGGATACACGGAAAAAAAATAGCTGCCGTAGCTAAAAACTGCGTGTGGTAGCTAATTTCAGTTGTTATATACAGGGTGTCCCGTGACTCAACTGCAATACTTTAGGAACGTGTTGGGAAGGTCATTTTAGGTCGAAATTGTCTTATGAACATATATCCGAAACTCGATCGTTACCAAGTTACGGATGTTTTAATCTTTTATGATTAGCTTTTTCAATAAATATCAAATTATTGATTGTACGTTTATTTTATTAACAGACATGGATTATTTAGTGATAATAATTACAAATGATTTTCAAAATGTCCTCCTCCAGCTTCTGTACACATTCTGGCTCTTCTTAAAATTGAGGAAGTAGCTCTCCCGAGAGTACGATGGTTGTCTCTCTAGTACGATCTCTAGTACGCGATATTTGTGCATAAACTAGACTTTTCATGTGGCCCCACAGATAATAATCAAGGGGGTTCAGATCAGGTGATCTCGGTGGCCAAGAAACTGGACCTCCTCTTCCAATCCAATGGTTCTGAAAACGATCATTGAGAAATGCTGTTTTAAGGCTCAATTTTAAGAAGAGCCAGAATGTGTACAGAAGCTGGAGATTTTGAAAATCATTTGTAATTATTATCACTAAATAATCCATGTCTGTTAATAAAATAAATGTACAATCAATAATTTGATATTTATTGAAAAGCTAATCATAAAAGATTAAATCATCCGTAACTTGGTAACGATCGAGTTTCGGGTATATGTTCATAAGACAATTTCGACCTAAAATGACCTTCCCAACACGTTCCTAAAGTATTGCAGTTGAGTCACGGGACACCCTGTATATACAGCTAACATCTTAGCTGTGATACCTATTTTATTGCTGTCGGTGCAAAACGGTTTGCTGTAGTTTAGAAATTTATAGTCACCACAACAAACAAAGTTTAGCAAATCATGATTAGCTATGGTAGCGAAAAAATTTTTTCCGTGTAAATGATGCATCATGCGTATCATGCACGAAACGGAATGCACCTTTGGACGTCGTGCCGAAACCGCGTTTAAAAAATTAAGACAGTTGTTACGGCGCGGAGACTTCGTTAAAACCACAAATTCTCTGTACTGCAGCGAAAACCATTCATTAAGACGGTAAATCAACACGGCCCCCCGAAGGAATGAAAGACCCGAAGACGTCTTTGCTCACGTACATATTAATCACGCCGGTGGTAACCGCGGGATTCGCAGTCAGCTAGCAGTACTCGCGTTATATCGGACTTAAGCGTGGAGTTCGCGGCGCGACGTTGTTACGGCGCAAACAAGTAACTTGTACGAGTTCTACTGCTGCGTTATTAACGTGCTTGTTTGTAATATTGTTGCTCGCGCAGGAGAACTTCGGCAGAAACTCACGCTCCCCCCGCGGCCAGGAGTGCCTCGTCGGACTCGAGCACCGGCTCCGAAAGCTCGACGGGATCCGGGATACGCAGTACGGGCGCGCCGTTCACGACCGAGGAGATGAAGCAGAAGTACCTGTCGAGGGCACCCCCGACCAGCACGACGACCACCGTCTCCACCACGACCGGCAGGGAGTCGTCGAACACCATCCCGCCGGTCCCCAGAGCGCCGTTTCAGAGCCGTTTTTTAGGCGCAGGTAATTAATCGTGCAATTACTAATGCAATTTTTAAGACCCGGAGCTTAAAGCTCCAGGCTTATAAACAGCATTATTGCTGATGCCTTGCCTTTTGAGGTGCTGCTCTCAACTACACTGCGATCATATGTTTATAAATGTATATTTTTGTTCTGCACGTCAATAAAATTATTATTATTATTATTAAAACGGACGAGACAGTAGAAAAGCTTAAGTTTAATACGTTATAAATAAATAATGCAGTGATGACATCGAAAGAAGATCACTTCTTCGTGATAGAGAGAGAGAGAGAGAGAGAGATAGAGAGAGAAGTATTTCGAGTTTTTATTTGACGGAGATAACCCAGGTATCAAGCTGACGTTATTTGTCGTCATTTTGACGTCAAAATGACGTTTAATGTCGTCAAAATGACGACAAATAACGTCAGCTTGCTACCTGGGAAGAGATAACAAGATTCCTTTCCGAGACGACAATATTTATAAGTCTCATTGTAAATTCGAAAGTTGATAACTTCCTGCTATTAGCATACTTAATGCAACAATACGATTTCTTATAATTGATCGTGACTCCTTTCCATTAAGAAATACCTCCAGCTGAAAAGACTGTCTCTAACTGCTAAAGAGAGAAAACAATTGCGATTTAACAGATGCACATAAAGCGTTGGCAGTACTCTAGAGTTGCGCATAGAATTTATCAGCATGTTACAGAGGGAACAATGCAGTGGATAGTGATCGAAGGGTCGACCCTTTTATCACGTTCGTAGGTAGGAACCGTTCTATCCGCGACACGTCCCAATTTCGTTGTGCGCCTATTACCTATTGTTTATACGAAGAGAATCGAAAGCACGTCTTTGCTCGCTTCGCACGCTAATTTCGCCTCTAGTAGATCCATTGTATTTCTCAGTACTGTCGAGCACCTCCCGGAAATTGGATGTACGGACAAATTTGCGTTTAACCTCCCGCCTCTATTTCGGAAGACTTAATTCGCGCAGAAAACTTTTCCGTTCCTCGGAAAACCAGTAACAAACTTTAAACTTCAGTTTTCAGTGTATAAAATTAAATAAAACGGTATTATATCCTTAAAAATTTTGCCGATACCGCAGCATCGACAATGCAGAAGGTATTAGTTAAATATTTAAATAAATAGTTTGTGCTTCTTCGATATTCTTTGACACGTTAAATATCTCTTGCGCGGAGGTATTTTTAGAGAGATAGAAACGGATGTTTAATGGAATTAACGGGCAAACATCGGCTTTGATGTAGGCGTTCCGTGTTCGATCGCGAATGTCCGCGTGTCCATTACAATCGCCCTAATTCCGTATGCGAAGGGTGTGCGTAAAACGCTGCTGCACAGCTCGGTGCACCAGCACGATCGCGCTACAACGTTGCAGTTCGAAAATGTAACCGCGATGTCGAGCCCCCACGCGATGTTCCAAGATTCGAAAACCGAAATTGGCAGCGACCGGCAAGCAGCGGCGCGGAGCAGCGAGCGCGGCAACGATAATTGCGTTATCCATTCAGCGCTCTTAGTTAACGCTGTCGCTTCGCTTTTCCGAGGCCGTGTCCCGGTTGTCATATCCCCGGCACAAATCCGCCGCGCGTTAAGTCGGAGGCAACGTATTTCGCTGTGGGCGAGACACGCCGGCGGACGTGGTGATATTCGCGTTGCTACCTCTTGTTTCCGACCATCGCCGTCGGTCGATACGATCGGTCCGCTTTCTCGTCGCGTTTCCGTCAACCGTGAACACGTAGACGACACGAAAGGGGAAAGACACCCTCTTCCCGCACCTGAGATCGCATAAACGCACATTCCCATGCACCGCGACAGGTCCTCACCGCTTGTCACTCACCGTATCCTTTGTCCGTGACTGTGTTCCTTAGCTCGACGTTATGATATTTTCTTATATTAAAGTCAAGTCTGGTTTTCCTGTGACATGCATAACTTCGACCATGAGATAAAAAGAAACCCCATGAGATACATTTATTAAAAGTGTGTTTGAATGTCATTTTTTATATCATCCATCGTTAATTACAAAGCGCAGGGAAAAAAATTATGCGTAATTGTGTGAATTAAATTTTTTAACCCCTTTATATAGGAATTAAGGGTCATGGCACACAAAAAGACATACGCAGTAAAACTTAAACTTAAACGAATCGACTAATCATAAGTTTTGAGTTTTAAGATGGCGTTCTTAAGTCTCGATTGCACTCAAAGAAAAAAGTCGTATCAGCAACTAGAAATTTGTGGACAAATAGCGCCTCAACTATGTGCTATAAAGTTGCAGTAACAACAACAAATAAGTTATATGAACTAAGAAAACATAGTAATATTAACCATTTATAGTAAATCGTTGGATAAACTACACGGAAAAAACAATAAGGTTGCCACAACCACAATAATAGTAACATTTGGTACAGCCACGTCCTGTGGTTGTCACATTCACATTAATGTGAAGGCAACTATATGTATTTGGTACAGCAAACATAGTGAATGTTGAGACAAACATAGTGAATGTTGAGACAAACATATATAGATGCACTACACAAAACAATGTGAATGTGACAACCACAGGACGTGACTGTACCAAATGTTACTATTATTGTTGTTGTGGCAACCTTATTGTTTTTTCCGTGTACATATTTGTCTAAATATTTGTCTAAACTGGAAAAATGTTGTTGTCATAATATCTTACTTGTATGAAGGTTATATAACTGTGTAATTATAGTTGAGTCGCTATTTCACTATCAATTAATAGTTCACAAATGTAGTTAGCGTGACTATATTTTTATAGTGTTCAGTACTACTTTAGTTCCTATTACTTCGTAAAACTAGTTGCAACTACTTAAATTTCAGAGTTGCCAAATTATAGTTGCCAGAACTATTTCGTTTTCTCTCAGTATGTGATTGGTCGATTCGCTTAAGTTTAAGTCTTACTGCGTACGTTTTCTTTGTGTGCCATGGCCCTAATTCTTAGTTCTAAAGGTTTTACAATTAAAAATGAAAATCATGTCGGCATGAAATTTTGTGGGTTTCAGGTAACCGTGCGGCTCCACCACCGCCGGTTCAGACGCCGCGGGAGGAGCCAGCGGCGAAGAAGAAGGAAGAGGAGGAGGACGAGGACGAGGAGACGAGCAGCTCTTCCGAGGAGACAGAATCGGACACCGAGGAAGAGTCGGAAACGGACGGTCATCCGTCCAAGACTGCTCCAACCGCGGTTTCCGCCGCTACTCAGGATCATAAGAGAAGCGAATCCGCCATGGCGCGCACCGACATCGGGCCTTTGCTCGCTCGCAGCGCCGAAGCTAGAAGAGGAAGCAAGGAAGATTCGCCTTCCACCAGGCAAGTATCTCTCACTTGTATTAATCTGTAGGATAAGCGAAAGGCTTAATCCTCGACTATGATGATAAAATTATCAACTTTGATCTTAAAGAAGATATACCTTGGAAGTATGGAAATTTATCGTATGGCTATTTTATTTATTAATCATAAATGAAAAATAAAGCTAATACGCCTAATATTCTTGAAATAAAGCTAATATTATTATTTTAATGTGTGTAAAGGAAAATATTATTTAATCACGTTATAGAAATTTAATCATAGCAGTTGACGATTAATGCCTTTTCGAATCTTCACTGATTCGTGTTGTTATTAAATATAAATAGAACCTGTGCACGACAACGATTGTAAAAAGCATGGATAGTTGAAATAATAAAAAGATGGAATATTTGCGAAATATAAGAAAATTAATGAGAATCTTCTACAGAAGTTATATTTGTCATAATGGCAAAAGCTGAAATGCGAAATTAAATATTTACTTAGTTAAGATTTAAAATTTTGTCTTTTCTGAAATTGAGAGAATGAACTGCAATTCTCTCTTTCTCTATTCTTCTTCTTCTTTGATATATAATTCTCAATTATATTATCTATATCTTATGGGAGTCTCTCTCTTTCTCTCTCTCTCCCCTTCTCTCAATTGTTGATCAAAAATTCGACCTGCACGTTCGCCGCTCGCAGGAGCTATCGCTGAGCTTTCATTCGTGTGTTACCGTGTTTATTTGCGCTCGTTACAAGAGGCAGCATCGCGTACACGCATCCCGACGTTCTCTCCCATCGTATTCGAGAGCATACCAATGCGCTCACTCGCGCTGAATTTCGAAGTAAGCTTACCCCACCTTCCTCTCACCCCTGACATTTGCAATCCCATCGCTCGAAACAGTGGCCTAAGGAAACGGGAGACGGCTGGGAGAACAGGGAGAGACCAGGCGAAGCCGTAAGTGCTCCCCCTGCCCCGACCCGGCGATTCCCTCCGGTTTTTGTAAAAGAATCACGTGGCCCATTCCCCATCGCGCGCCCGCTGCTATCAGAAACTTTCCACGTAGCGCTGCGGAAACTGATTAGCCGCTCAGTCTGGCGATGAATTGTAATACATTAGGGCGCGTAAATTCGGCCGCGAGCACGCATTTGCACTTGAAATGCGCGCGATTGAACGGTGCAATCAGTTTCCATCTAAAAAGCCAATCAACCTTTATTTTTATTAATGATTTAATTGATTGCTTGATTGTAAAATGTCGTTTGAGCGAAGCATTAAACAACATTTTAGCTAGGAATAGGAAGACTTCTGTTAAAGTCTAACTACGTAAGACGATGAACTGTTGCATCTTGAATAAGTGACATCGCGTAGTCGTTGTTTACACAGAATATTTCTGATGTAAGTGAAAATCAAATTAGTTAACTAGTCAGTTTGACGCTGAGTCAGTTTGAGATGTATAGAGTAAGATAAATACGTAGCGTAAGATCATCAAAGCTCATTAATCGTGCAATCTCGCGTCTCAATCCTAATGGAAGACGCGCGATAAGCTTAGCTAACAGCCAGTGGCAGTTAGGAAATAAACGTGACCTCAATCTTAAAGAGAGAAAGATTATCGGAGCCGACGTGCTACGTCGTCCGATGAGTTGCGTTATCGAGAACGCAATCAAAAGCTGGCACCATCCCTTACCAGTAGTAGTAATAGTAGCCAGAAGCCCAGAGTAAGGAGAGAAAGTTCCGACCGATCACTCGTGTCTCAGGTATTCGTCGCCGAGGGGCAGCCCCGCGCAATCCGTGACGACGATGACGACGACGATGACGACGCCGAGCGGCGGCGGCGGCGGCGGCGGCGGCGGCGCCGCGATGACGACGACGACGTCGACGCCGGGCGGCTACACCAGCAGGTTCGTAGCGCACGTAGCTC
Source organism: Aphaenogaster ashmeadi (assembly GCA_003063805.1). NCBI lineage: Eukaryota > Metazoa > Arthropoda > Insecta > Hymenoptera > Formicidae > Aphaenogaster > Aphaenogaster ashmeadi. The sequence continues at coordinate 85,687 of NJRQ01000196.1, read as the reverse complement.
ACGGTCAAACGACTGCTCATGATGAGGCCACTTCTAATTCCAGTAACCCCCTCGACCGTAATCGTTTTAGGGCGTTTAGCGCGGACGGTACCGACGAAAGGTGCTCGGCCGGTCGCGTCGACGACGGTAAAGTAATCGCGGCTACGGCTACGATCGCGGATTCCGTTTATGACGTCAACGCCGACGGGGACGCGCTTAAACCGCAGGCGACGAACACTAGCTCGGCACAAACGGACGTTATTACGGACAAATCGATCACCTCATCCACCTCTTCCCACCTCGCGATTAGCGAACCCGAAAATCTCCTCTGGGATAGCCGCGGCGATAGTCGAGTTGCGAGTGTGACATCCGGAGACGAGGACGCGTTAGTGCAAGGTCGTTCCGGGAACGATGAGGAAATTTCATTGGTAGCCGCCGATCTCACTGGTAGCAGCCGGGACGAATCTACTCTCGCGACTGAAGATGATTCCGACGCGAGAAGAAACGACACAGAAGAAGTGACGCATGAAAAGCGTGATTTCGAAGATGCTCCTAGTTCCTTCCGAATTGTCGTGGAAGACGTCGACGCGTCTGTCATCGAGAAACCTGTGTCGGATCTCACGAGTCGAACCGTCGAGATGACCGACGAGCGCAGAGATCGCTCGAGGTCTAAAGAATCTCACAGTGTTTCCGAATGTTCGAGCTCCGTCAGTGGACAAACGATGTCCGACAGCGAATCGGATAGTGATTCCGAGAGTAGCTCCGAGGAGGAGGAAGATGAAGAGGAAGCGGAAGACGACGAGTCTCGAGATGAAAACTGCAACGTGAAGAAAGGGAAAGAGGAGGAGGAGAAGAAGGACGATGAAAATTACGGCGATAAGGATAGGGCGACGAGCGTGGCTGGCGAGGAGAATAAAGATTCCTCGAACTCCGAAAGTGACGAGGAGCCCACGGTGCTGAGTGTTAGCTCGAATACCCGAGGCGAAAGCAGCGTGATATCCGACGATCGTTACGAGAGGGATTTGAAGCGCCGAAGCGCTTCGATAATCGACGAGAGGAGCATCGAGGAGATGTTCGACGACAATGGCTGGGTAGTCACGGAGCAGGATCTAGAGCAGGATCTACAGACCGTATCCGCGATCCCGTTGGGTTTTGAATCCACGGTCGATCGCCCATCCGAAGAGACTGCAGACTCTATCCGCGACGTCAACGACGCGGCAGGGACACGTACCGAAGAAATTATTCCAAAAATCGCCGAAGAGAGACGCGACGAGATATCAAGTGACCTCGAAGATTCCTCTGCGCGGTCGAGCACTGTCGATGACGCCGAGATGATTCCCTCGAGCGAACAGTCCGAGATTCCGCCGAGAAGTCGCGTGTACAGACAGAGCAGTCTGGGTAACAACGGATGGCTGGTCTCCGACGAGTCCGAAAATGAATCCGACCGGGCGACCTCGCCGATCGAAGCCCTTTCCGGTCAAGACGTCGCTAAAATCGGGTCCGCGAACGAAGCGATGGGAATCGACGGGATTGAAGATAGCACGGGCGACATCGACGAGAACGGGTGGGTGATACTTGACGACGACGACGACGACGACGACGACGACGACGACGACGACTTCGACAATGAGCGCGTAGAGGGTAGCAGCGCGCAGGAGAACACGAGCACGATTCGTTCCCAAACGACCGACCTCGTAAACTCAAAAACTAACATTGAGAACGGCGCGTTAGTCGCGAACGCTACTACCCGGTCGAAGGGCACCGAGCAGCCAGGGCCCGGCGAGCACGAGGAAACGCCCGGTGCCAGTATGAGTGTACCGATGCAAATGGTAACCACCGTCTTCTGTGTGTCCGTACTGTGTTACAGCGTTCTAACGAATCTGTTCCCCTAATCCGTCGAGCTCTCGCTCTCTCCCTGACGTACGCAAATACGAGTCTCCTCCGGTTCCTTCCACATTATCTCTCTGTCGTCTCGGTTTCGGCGTTGAGGATGAAAGACCGTGGACCCTGCACGAGTTTACGCAGAAACTGACGGGACTATCTTACGCGAGTGACGACACAGCAGCTTTCCAAGGAGATCTCTCGTTTGTGCTCCACAAAAATAATATTAACTTTACATTAGACTTAGATTATGATTAGATTTTTGAGTTTCGTATGACGTATAATTTGTAAACCTAATTGTAGGCTGCAAGATGTGTATAATTCGTAGAAAAATTGCAGCCTTTTAAATTGTTTGACTTTTTTACTGCTTGGCTGAAAGAGAAGAAAATAGTTTAAAAGCTCTACTAATTAATAAATTATGCGAGTGTTAATATCATCACACACCCGAATTCCGATTAATATCCAACTAATTCCACAATCAAATTTCAATTAATTTTCGAAGCTAAGCATCTCGGAATCAGAGAGCATAATGTATTAATCATAATGTTATTAATCGGAACCGATTAATAATATTACGATTGGAAATTTGAGGGAAGTACATATAGTAACGAGAATGTAGAAATATGTATATCGACTCATTAAAAGACTGCTGCTCGAAACTCGCGTATCTCTTCTGATCGACGCCGTCGGGTAATAAGGCACCGTCGGAGAACGTTCATGAACGTAGCTATCTATCCACGCTATACATACGGTAAACCTGCATTTTCTATACATTGTGATAGTCGTAATTACGGCCGAGCGCCATTGTTCCTACATTTGTCCATCCGCGAAGCGTGACCCCGCGTCGCTCGGGTACGGTATAGCTTCGCGGCCGCATAATGCGCGCCCGCGTTATTGTCGCGTCCGATAGCGAGGCAGTTTTTAATTTGCCGCTTTCGTGCTCTGAGCTTCTTAAGAGCCGTACCCGTGAAAAAAGCAGGTAGAGGCGCCGGACGTCGGCGGCGGACAATCCCCGCGGGTCGGCCGCCACCGCACGCGCGTCGCGTATCTATCATAAGTTTTTGTACTCTCTCCTTATAGCGTATAGGCTTGCGTCACAGTTTGTCGGTGTGGTAAATAAACTGCATTTCTTTGTGATAACTCGTATTATTTATTTCCCTCTCAACCGTCCTCAGTATCGGCGCGTGATAACAAGCACAAAGTGTCGGATCCCGCCTGCAAATCTTGTTCGTAACGCCTCTTTCCTTCCGTTCTTTCTTTCTTCTTTCTTCCTAGTCGTTTTCCCTTTCCTCTCTGTCACCTTTCAGTTCTGTCGTCCTTGATATTGTTCACTGTGTCCCTTGCGTTCTCTCGTCCCTGATATTGTTCACTGTCCCTATCCATATGTGTCATCATTGAAATACCAGAGAGCGGGATACGATAAGTACGAGAAGAATGCATATTTATTTATTACACTAACAGATTGTATGTACATTAGGATCGTACCACTATATTGATCGGTGGACGTCGATGGTCGACAGATGCGGAGGCGGCAGTCCAGATTCGTCGTTTGTTTCGAGCGCGAGATTATTCATTATCAGAATGTTTCTCAAATTTGATCTCTATGCGCATATTTAAATCTCACAATCTTATCTCTTAGATAGAGATGTTCGATTTTGTGCGATATCGCTAGCATCACGATTTTTTTTCTTGAATCGCAATGCGATATGCAATAAAATTTTTAATCGCGAAATCGCATGCGATTGAAAATCGCAAATGCAGCTCGAAATCACACTTGTAATGAATGTATTCATTAAATATTGATATAGGAAAATGGTAAAACAAAAATTCTCTTTACCTCACATGATAAATGTTATGAATGTACATTTGATTCCGATTTTATTAGCGTCCAAACGAATTTTTAGCAAGGGCGGAAAAGTGTTTATAGAAGAACGTACGCGGGGCAGTACGCAGCTGAACTAATATTTTTGGCAATTCGTCTTTCGTTCCTATGCCGAATAAATTTTAATTATATTCCCAATTAATTCTATATATTAATCTTTTAACATTAAAAGGAATAAAAGTTTTACGAGTAATTTTTATGTAGCTGTATATATGCAGTTTATTTCTTTTTAAAGCTTTTGAAAATTTTATTATACATTTTCATTATTTGAAATCGTAAAATTTAAAACTACATGTAATTCAGAATGGTGTTTGCAATATGATATGTTTACGATACAAAGTCACGCACAATTCAAAGTTATATGATAAAAATTGTGATGCTATGTATATCGTATTCACTGCGATTCTTAAGGAAAATCGCAATCGCGATGCACAATTTTGTAAATCGCACATCTTTACTCTTAGATACCGTGAGAGATTTTTTTTATTTTCTATTTTTTGATCATATACGGATTTATGAATCTCATTATTGTGATATGTAATCCCATCTTTTTAGCATCTATAAAAATTTTCCCCGTTGCAAGATAACGGATAGAGATGGAATCATTACGTTGCATAAAAATCACTTTTTGAGATTCATTCTGAATGATTCGCGAAATTAGTAATTGCTAATGCACGACATGATTATCTACAAATAGGTCTTTCCCGCTTCTTCATATCGAATAGCGTTTCAGACAGAAATTTTCACGATATTTTAAACGTATAATATTAATTTTCTTTGCACACACTTCAAGATGCATGCATGCTCATTTCCGCTGAAACATTATCTCGAGGAGAATATGTTCAACTGATAGAACATTGGACCGACGACCGTAGGTGTCACACGAGGGAAACGAATTTATGCTTTCAGATAGTAGAATTCAAGTACACAAATTATTCTACGGAAAATTTGCAACGAGTTAAGGAAACTTTGTAGGAAAATCTGTACTTTATAATACAACTTGTGACTAACTCGTTGCCGTTTTCTATTATGCAGTTCAGTCGCGCACTCCATTATTTTCGCAGATAGTAATATGTTGTGAAAATTAAAATATCAAACAGTTGTATGATCTATAATTTCCATAATAATTAATAACTAATTAAAATGTCATTTGAATTTATAATTAATTTATATTCGATATAAATTAGCTATATTTAGTTATAACAGCAACGACCCAAATAGTAATACTTAAAACTTTATATATTTGTGATCTATGATATATTAATCTTACATATTTATTATATTACTATTTACTTTTTATATTATTACTTTTCCAAATGAAGATTGCATTGTTTTTTTTTTCTTAAATTATGATAAAAATATAGTCCAACTTCCCCAATATAACCCTTACTACAAAAATACACTCGCGCCGTCGAAAATAGATTACTGCATAATGTTAGGCAGTATTCTTAGCACGTTGCACACCCTGCTCGCCGTTATAACGAATCGACACTGTCGAAACTTCGCAGCTCCTGCACAGCCGTTTGGGAGAAATGTAGAACCATCGATCCACTGCCGCAATCTGATCTACCAGTTTCGTAAACTGGAAACTTCTTACTTCGTGACACGTCGGTTCTACCGATGCACTGGGACCCGACCTAATACGGGCGAAATACGAACTTAGTTGGGGGGGGTTCAGTGCAAAGTCATACAAACCGGGCGCGCGATAAACTATGTTTATACCGAAGTTTGCGGACATTCATGAACTTTCTCAAATTCGAGCAAACCTACACAAACATTGTTTGACGCAATCCGAAAATTTCATCCGCATCGCGCAGTTCACCCTACGCAACACTAACTTCGCCCCGGGATGTTAATTACAGTTTAATACAATGAGATTTACATTTCCCCAGTTATTTGTGGTTAATCAGCAGTAATCATTTACATGAGCTGTTATTGTCTGTACACGATTACAATATCGTTTACAAAATATCGGAATACTTTTCGATCAGATTTAAAATTGAGCTTTAACATAATGAAATCTGAAGCAAAACATTGCTTATCTCAAATTTTTGAATACTAATCAGCTTAATTGATATTTCAAAAATTTTCAATCATCTTGTTATGAAAGAGTAACAGCTCTAACTTTTGCTTCTCGATAATAAACATGCTTACGAGAATGATGTGCATGACGTACGTGCATACCGAATCATAGTAAAACACTTATCTGCATATTCACCGTAGTCATGTATACAGGATGTCTCACGAATCTGTGATAAAAAGTGCGGCGCATCGGTGGTCCCCGATAGTTGCACTCATCCATGGAGCTGGAATCAAATCAAATCAATGGCTGCTTCGTAAGCATAGATCTTTTTGTTTCAAATTCAAGCCGAAAGCGTAAAACCTGCAGTGCCACGATCCGACAAGTGTAACGACATCATCTACTGTAAATTGCTCACTGACGATGAACGCTTCCGGCAGGTGTACAGACCACACTTCAGACGCAATTAGCATAGAAATTAATTACACTGATCTCGCAGCTTATCTCATTGTTATCCCGTTGAATTAATACACTCGAAATGATTTTATGTAATAATAATGATTTCCCATCATATCTGTAATAATGCTTTAAGCCAGGCATGGCCAACCTTTTTCGATTTGCGGGCCACATTCAAAATTTTCAAACTTTCCGCGGGTCGTATTCAGAAGAAGCCGTACTTAGAAATATCAAACTGTTTTTAATGTTAAATTTAAACTTTAATAAAAATAGTTTTATAGTTTTCTTCTTTAATTTTTTATTTTTCAAAATATTGTCGCGCGCGGGCCGGATGAAACTGCTCCGCGGGCCGTAGGTTGACCATGCCTGTTTAAGCGATAAGAGGGAAGGCTTTCAACTGGTGTTTCGCAAGGCATTACCTGCGTGCCCTCATTATTTGTCGTTTGTATGCATTATGTAAAATCGCGAAGTATCCAAGTCAGCTTAAAGACTGACATGACATTAAAATCTCATGCGCCCGCATATAACTTCCTGCACAACGACTCGAGACTGCAAGAATTTCGTATATCGCGGACAACGGATAAATTCGCGGACAAATCAAATGCAAATCTCGTCCTCATAAGCTTAATCCCATAAACGAGGTAGTGGTACCGACACAAAGTCTACCAACATGTACATGAAAAGCAGTTAGCTCCTTAACTTCATTACTGCGTTACCCCCCGTGCTCATTAGCGTACGCAATTTACGACACGCCCGTTATTGTGTCTTTTAATATTCGCGTGCAACGCGCACGCCTCAGTTTCGCATAAATAGCGTTTCCTGCGGGCACACTGCACAAAATAAGTTTAATGTAGTACGCTTGTGTAATTGGTAAACACGTCATTTGTTATTTATATACGGCATACACTGCGGTTTAATCAGTACAGTACTAATTTTGCTAAATTATAACAATGACCAATTTTCAAGGAATTATTTCTCCCAATTTCGAGGATTTTTCATTTCAATGGATATATATCCATCCATTTATCTTCATGAACATATGATAAAATTACCGTTAATAAGTGCAGTTAAACGCTCGAATAAATCTATGGTGTGTGGACAAACAAGTATCTATAAGTCAAAATGCAGTAATTCACGTTTTAAGTTTTAGCATTGACATTTTTTAATTTTAACGGCAATTACCCTAACAATCGGGTGTAAAACTAACAGAGATATTCAGGAGTGTAGCCAGGATTTTATTTCGGGGGGGGGGGATTTAAAAAGAAATGAAATCACAAAACAACTCATAACTTTTTTAATTAAATGAGATAACAGTATTAAATAAGATAACAATATTAAACTAGAAGCATGCGTCTAGATTTTTTAGATAATCTGTCGAGTAGCTCCTTTATGTTAATCGAAGAAGTGAAATTTTTGTGAATGTACATTTGTGTCAAACCGTTCAGCCTTACTTCACACATTGTATTCCTAAGGTATGTTTTAAGAATTTTTAATTTCTTTTAATAATAACCATTAATAATAAAATATAAAGAACAATAAGGCAATGAGAGTACAGCGCGGTAATTAGTGCGCAATTACATTTCAATGGTATATTTTAAAATTCTTAAAGACCAATAACATATTCTTAAAACGATGGTATATTTGTCTAGTCTTAAAACAATTCACATAATCTTAAAGACGTACGTTTCGGCTGCGTTTTGCACCAACACATATTGTTTCATCGATATATGCTAAAGATGGCTCAAAACGCAGGCGAAACGTACGTCTTTAAGATTATGTGAATTGTTTTAAGACTAGACAAATATACCATCGTTTTAAGAATATGTTATTGGTCTTTAAGAATTTTAAAATATACCATTGAATTGTAATTGCGCACTAATTACCGCGCTGTACTCTCATTGCCTTGTTGTTCTTTATATTTTTCAATATTGAGAGTCTTTATATTGTTATTTTCATTAATAATAATAATAATTTTAATAATAACCATTAATTTAATAATAACCATTTCATTTCTCTCTCGGCTTTCAACCTTTCATTTTCATGTTTTCATATTTGGTTCCAAAATTTCGGGGAGGGGGAGTTTATCTCCCTAATACCCCCCTGGCTACGCCCTGGAGATATTTACTTACTGTGTTATACAGTATAGGTCAAATTATAATGAGCCCACTAAAAACATGGTCATTTTGTGGTTAAACTGCATAAGATAATTTTAATATAATGGTAATTTAATGGTAATTTAACAGAAATGAATTATACTATTTGAACCATTAAATAGAGTCCATAAAAATTAATCTGTAGTTATTATTTTACTCATTTTTGTAAAATTCTAACTTATATTTGTTTGTCCACACACCACAGAAATATCGTGCGATGCGCGCAAGCGGGGCATTTTTCTCGGCCATTTTACTTCGAAAGTGACTTAGGCTTTTAAAATAGAGCGCGATATAGACATATTGTCCGCCCGCGTCCGCCGATAAGCGTTTTCGTTATACGATATTGCGTCCATACGTGTTTGCACGCCGCGGTCCGCGCCACGCAGACACGCATGCACCGAAATAGCCCGATGCGAGGTCTCACTTGAAAATACGACCGCACAGAGATACCATTCGCTCGCGATGGGTATCGTCTTTCCCGCGCGCGTGTCGGGGTCGAGGTACTCTCGCGTACCCTCCAATGCTGAGGTGTGCGATTACCTGAAATTTACTCGAATTCGGATTTATTTGAACAATCGCGGTCCAGATCGAGCGAGAAAAGCCGGGCATTCGAGAGTAGTTCGAAAATCCTCCTAGAAAGATTGATCACCAGAAATTATGAAGAAACTGGAACGGCTGTATTATTTGGATTACCGGTTGATATTTCGAAGATTCGAGGGATGTTCAGGGAGTCCGAACATCCGCACAAAGGCGCATTAACAAGTATATTTTAGGGGACGTTAATGAAAAACCGAATTTATTGTTTTAACGTTTTTACTATTAACAACGAATCCGTTATGCTTCTATGTATTATTTAGCAAAAACACAATGCAAGAAGATAAGACGAGATTATATATATTGCTCTTTTATCGCTGCTTAATTATCCCATTGTATTTTACAGTAATTACTTGTTATAAATGTCATTGTTGGATTAAATGCATACGTGTCGAATGGAAGTTTGCTCTTGTATAAATAACTGCGCCACAGAGAATCTTTTATAGAATTCTTCTACAGATTTCTAAACAGCAACCTTTAGAATGTCCAAAAAAAATGAAATTAATAATTTTCTATTTTAACATCCTATAAGCGTTGATTGTAACAGATAAATTTCTTTCTCATAGCCTGGGAGATCTCAATTGCTTCTATATTATAAAGTTATTTTTGCAAGAGTAAGGTAGTACCATCTCGCGATATTAACACAAAGAGAATAAAGTCTCAACGCGCAGATGAACTGAGCGTGCTGTCTGCCTGATGTTTCAGATTCCTGAACAAGAGCAGGAGCCAAGCGGCGATGATGGCGTCTCGCGAACGGGAACGTGAACGCGATCGCGAACGCGAACGCGAGAGAGAACGCGAGCGAGAACGCGAGAGAGAACGCGAGAGAGAACGTGAGAGAGAACGCGAGAGGGACGTGGACGCGGAGATCGACTCGCCCTTGTCGACGAGATCCCGCTACGCGGCCCTGAAGGAGCGCCGGCAGCGCCTGGCCCGTTCCAGGAGCTCGCACAACTTCGGCGGCGACGACCTTGACCTGGACGAGGAACCGCCGTCGCCGACGACCCAGTCGCCGAACGCCTACCTGGCGGCGAAGTACGGCGCCGGCTCCGAGCTGGCACGGAGCCGCAGCACCCACGCCCTGAAGTCGAGGGAGCCGAGTCCGGAGCGCGATCGACCGGGCACGGAGAAGGACGGCGCGGCCTTGAGCTCCTGGGCCAGGTACCTCAAGAACAAATACGGCAACCGCACCACCAAGGACAAGGAACCGCCCTCCTCGTCCTCCACGATACCCTCGTCCAGGTGGGCAGGCATGAGTCTAATACGTATTCAACGGACAAATGCGCGAAACGCGGCGTGGGAAACCAGAGAGCGATACTAATCTTCGAAATTTGAGCTTCGCGTTTATATTTATTGTAAATATTTGAATGACGAAACCTCCCACGCGCGGATATACTAATTAATTATCTATTTTCCACATAATGAATATAAATTACGAGTCATGTTGCAAATAGTAACATACAATCACGTGCAGTATCAATAAAGCTTTAATCGCATTGTATGCACGATGGTTCAGAATATTACGCGCGCATTGGAATCGATATAGTTATTAGGCACATCATCATATTTATTGCAGATCGCATCAATACGCGAGCTTAACGAAGCGTGATACGGAACGCTGTTGTAAAAGAAACGAAACAGCGATCCGATTATATCCGTGCAATTGATTAACAATTATAATTTCATAAATGTCAAAATGATTTCAGCACCAGCGCGGCTTCGCGAAGGCTGTCGTTGGGCTTGCCTCTGAGGCACACCGGGCAAACGTCCTTTGAATCTTCTGACGACGACCAAAAAAACCCGTCAGGCTCCCCCACGTCCCCTACAGCAGCTCCCGTTATACCCGCGGCAGCAGGTTCCTCCACTAGGTGGGTCCTAATCACATTATGTTACGTAAGAGCGCACAGGGATGACATAAAAGCGCATCCCAAGCAGCCGCTTATATAATCGCAGTTGCGTCACGTAAAGGACAACGTATACAAACGAGCGCGGACAAGACAATTGAACAATTCTGGCGTCTCAACTTTCTTCTTTACGACATTACAAATTTTTTTTTCCTCGAAGTTTACGAATGGGAGCGCCGTATTTTCGCGAGATTCAATTTAGGAAACGGCTGAATGCGAGCCGCAAAGTTTTCGCGAGCTCCGGTTTTCCTGTTCAATACCGGTGAAGCCTGCGCCGGGAGGGGGAAGCGAGTTTCGTAGTTTATAGAAGGAACCGGGATGTACTACCTGGTTGGAAAGAAAAACGCATGAGACTTTCTAAATATGCCACGGACAAGCGCGCCCGTACCGGAGGTAGGTCCGTCCGGACGCGGCGAGAGGCCAGCCATTGCAATCAAAACACTTTATCCTCGTTATCCGTTGCGTTGCTCTCTCCGGGACTTTCGCGCGCGGCCATAATTCTCGAAGATCTACCGCTGTTTCCGCCGGAGTGAAACATCGCGTCTCTCTTGAAAAGTGGATTTACGAAAAACATTCCTCTAAGAACAGAGGCGCACAATGAAGATACAGAGCTCCACTATATCCGAGTTTGCTTCTTTCGCTCCCTATCTTCCTGCCTCCCTCGCTCTTCCTCTCGGACTGCGCTCGCTCCGCAAACTTTTCTTAACACAATAGGGTTTCGGGAGTTGTATCAGATGAAGAATAACTGCATTCATCACGTGAACGTTTGCGCGCAACCGCGTGATTAACTATGCGACCGGACGGACGATCCCTCGGAGAGGTCCATAATCACGGGAAGATTGGAAATCCCTCCGCGTAATGAGCTTTATTGACCGCCTCGTTAATTGATTCTAGCAATGGTCGGAGGAGTCATTACTTGCTGAAGCGGCGGCAGCTGTTTAAGTTCGGGATGCGGGGGAGCGAAGCCGGATGCTTTACCTGGCCGAGAGGCCTTGCGGTCGGCCCGGACAACTCCATCGTCGTGGCCGACAGCTCCAACCATCGTGTTCAAGTAAGCCGCACTTCCAATTAGCCCCCAATTTTGATCCTATTTGAATGCAACATCAAATGAAATTATTGGACAGGCCAAACGGCGTAGCAATCTCTTCCAACGAGAAAACTATTAGTTACAAAAATTGATAAAAGATTAAATTAGTTGTAAAAATATATATAGTAATTTTGGAAGGTGGATCGTTCTGCCGCGTGGCAACTTGTCGAATTCAATATTGACAACATGTGCGCCTCGATAAATCAATCGCGTCGCTTAAAACAATAATAGTTAACCCGGTATAAGCGCGTAAAGCTGAAGTACGAAGCCTTTGGGATTTTACGGGCGCCCACGTAGTATCGACGATCGTAAATAAGGCATAGGGGAAAATTCTTCGGTTCTGATTATTGCGGTCGACCGCGAGCCGATATTAATATCGGACCTCGATGTAAACGACCGTGCACCGTCCGGTCCGCAGGTATTCGACGGTAATGGGAACTTCATGAAGGAGTTCGGAACGTACGGCAGCGGCGAAGGCGAGTTCGATTGCCTCGCCGGGGTGGCCGTAAACCGGATCGGGCAGTACATCATCGCGGACCGCTACAACCACAGGATCCAGGTGCTCGATCCGTCCGGTCGCTTCCTGCGGGCCTTCGGCTCCCAGGGCACCGCCGACGGCCGATTCAATTATCCCTGGGGCATCACCACCGACGCCCTCGGATTCATCTACGTATGCGACAAGGAGAATCATCGCGTGCAGGTGCGTGCCCCATCGCAAAGCTAATCAACTCGGTGATTAATCAGCTGATCATTCGAGAGAACGTTGAACGTCAAATTTCTATTTTTCTCGCACGAATATTCGCAACGTCGATAGTTTCATGTTTCATTACACAAAATATAAGATAAAATTGGAGACGGATGAAAGAGATAGACTCAGGAAATTTTGATGTTCTGTCTCAGTCTTTTTATAATTTCATGTTTCGTTACACAAAATATAAAATGAAATCGGAGACAGATGAAAGAGATAGGCTCAGGAAATTTCGATGTTCTGTCTCATTAACACATTCGCAGCCGTTGACGTAATAGTATGTCTTTTTATAAATTGTAGCTGGTTGCCGCTAACGTAGTAGTCTTTTTATATTTTAAGTTGAAATTAATTAAAATGAGTTTTATATACATATATATGAGTCTTATAAATTTTTTAAATTTATTTTTATATAAAAATGTTCAATTAATTTTTAAAAAAATATATGATATAATTTTTTAAAGTTTTTTAATTTTAACATTCTCCAGATTTCATTAACATTCTCATAATTTGACATTTCCTTTTTTGATTTGTAACAGATAAATTTCCTTCAATTTCAAACAAGTAATTACAAACACGATATTTTAAAGCAGATCTTATAGTTTTTATTATTAATTTAATGACAGAACACTGCGGCAATTAGCTATAGATTTAAGTTTATTGTGTCCGGCTTTAGAAAAAGGTGAAAAAATTACCGGCTGCGAAAGTGTTAATTAAGATTGTTAAAAGCACTATATTCTTACACCAGCTTTAACACTAGAAACAAAACAGTCAGAATGACGGGTTTCTAATTTTTTTTTAATTTCTCATAACAAAGTATTTTCTGAAATTTTCCATGATTTTTATTGCAATATGTAAATGATTAAATTGATCAATTTACTTTTCCCCTTCATTTTCTTTAAAAAAAAAATATATATTCTACTATTTAAGTATATTACATATATAAGATATATTTCTACTATTTAAGTATACTATATAAATATAAATATATTTAAATAGTATACTTAAATAGTATACTATATATTAAATAGTATACTATATATTAAATAGTATACTATATATTAAATAGTATACTATATATTAAATAGTATACTACATATATATAAATATATATATTTATATAGTATACTTACATAGTATAAATTAATTTGGTAGATCTAATATTACGGCACTGCCTGACCACTTCGGAAATATCGTTCGCAGGTATTTCAATCGGACGGCACGTTCGTGGGCAAGTTTGGTTCGTGCGGTAGCGGACGCGGCCAGTTAGAACACCCGCACTACATCGCGGTGAGCAACACCAATCGAGTGATCGTCAGCGACAGCAACAATCACCGCGTGCAAATATTCGACGTGAATGGCCGCGTGTTGACGTCCTTCGGCTCAGAAGGCTCGGACGAGGGCCAGTTCAAATTCCCGCGGGGCGTCGCCGTGGACGATCAGGGCTACATCGTCGTCGCCGATTCCGGCAACAACCGCATACAGATCTTCAGCCCCGACGGCGCCTTCCTCAAGTCCTACGGCTGCTGGGGCAGCGGCGACGGCGAATTCAAAGGTCTCGAGGGCGTCGCCGTCACCTCCTCCGGCAACATTGTCGTCTGCGACCGCGAGAATCACCGGGTCCAAGTATTCTGAGTTCGTCGATTACGTTGATTATGTTTTATTTAATGCTGAAGGAGCTCTGCTCTTTTACCAAACGGGCACCTACATGTTGGTCGATATTCGCGTTTATTAATACTGTTAATGATGAGCGAATATCCAGAAAATATGTCTAGACTATGTCGCATATATATTTGAAGATACATTTTGAATTGATATTCGAAGAGTATCTGCATCGATGTCTACGAGTCCGAATGAATATCTGCGGAATCGAGTTTCAATAATCTTAAATTGTTTTCTCGCACCAATGTGACTTTTTTATCTGAAATCTCAAATCAATGTTTAGCAAAGTTCGAAATTGAAAAGAAAATGTTGAAAAATAGGAAAGAAATAAGATACAAAAAATAGTTCCATTTATTATGGAGGGTAAATTATTGTAATTTTATATTAAAATCGATATTATATAACATCTTGAAAAATATACAAAGTTTAATATCGCGAATCAGGATTTTCTAATTTAGTAATTTTTAATAGAGACATTCTGCAAACGTGTCTTATTAATTTTATAAATCGGGGGTGAGGTACTATTACAGTCTGTTTTATGCAAATATCAACATAGATATTTTTTTATTTACTGCTCGTAATTTACTGCTCGTAATAATCCTTTCGTGAAATTTCTAAAGCTTCTTGTAATTTATTTCACTCTTTATTGCCTGAAAAATAACCTCCATTGTGAACATCCCGAACATAATAAATTTATCGCGTTCGTAGTTTTCGTCTAACGAAATAATGAAAATAATCTTCGCCGCAAAATGACGATTTTCGCACCTCTCCATCATAAATAAAAGAAAACCCATTGTCGCAAAAACGGAAACGGTTGTTTATCTCGGATTGCGTTGTAAATAATTAATAACTCTGAGGCGTGAAATGCTGAATAGTATTTTCATTGGCGACTAGATTAACACTAAAGCTACCGACAATTTATATATACCTATTTCTACCGAACCGGTCAAATGACCGATTTTTAAATAAAAGTTTTATTTTTTCCAATTGAATGCAGATAATACGTTTATCAGAAGAAACGAAAGAAGAAGAGAGATAGATATTGAAAAATTAATTATATGTATATTAAGGAAAAGTCGCGGTGAAGTCAATTGAGGAAAAGCGATAACATTGAATGCAGAATTTTTAATCAAATGTTTAAAAACGGTCATTTGACGGGCGATGGTAGTTTTAGTGTTAATATTAAGGAAATAATTTGTCTTTACTAATATTATTTTTACGCAGAGCTGGATCTATTATCCAATGAATGATTTAAGGGAAAACCCTTCAAATTCTGATGACTATTTACTAACGATTTTCTGATGATTCTATTCTTCTGGCTTTGCGACCATTGGAATCGATGACAGCGCAGACAAAATAAAAAATAGCATGCGTTTTCTGTTTCGAGTTAAGTTCCTTATTATGAAAATTTTCCGGATAAGCCAATATCAACGCTGCCGCGTTTCTAGATGCGAAACACGTAGATCTGCCACTGCTTTTCTGCGGTTTACCGCGATCGTTCCTCGTGTCACTTTGACGAATATTGGATTCATACACTCGGCGCACGACGCGATATAGAATGAAAGAAATATCGGAACGGACGGAATGGCAGAGAGAAAAGCCTGAAAGGAGAAAAAAATAGAACAGCAATCGTATCGACGAGCGCAACGACGCGTGGACAGAATTGCGCTGCTCGCTCGGCGGCGAGCGGTCTGAATTCTCGGGGAAAATCTTGGACCCCGATCGATTCTTCGCTCGGCAGCTTCGAAAAATACACACGGCCGTGTTTGCCTTTCCGTCCTTCTCTATCTCATCCCCCGCTATCTTTCCCGTCTGTCTCTCTCCTTCTCGTACACGCACGATATCCGAGCGATTTAATTTAATTTATATGCAAAGTGACAGCAAATAAAGTTTGTACCGTTTGTATGCTTTAAATAAACTGTTGCGGAAGGAAGGCGGTAAGTAAATCTTTTCTGAACCACTCGCCTCTCTTGGTCTTCGAGATATAATATTGTCCTGCGCGTTCTCTCTCTGCGAGACAGTCCGGACGTTAGATAAAGCGAGAAAGGATTATTACTTCTGCACTATGAATACGATCGTTAAATTTAGCGGTTCGCGAAGTCTTGGTACGGCACTTCACTCGAGAGAGATGAGCAGTTGTAGCTGAAAGTTTATCCTCGCGTCAATAGAAGCTCTACAAGCAACTTCTCCGATGTGTCTTAAGATCATTATTTGCCCGGATATTCCTTAACTTGCCGTAATTGTATTATTCGCCATATCCTGGTCCAGACGCAACTACAATATCCGGCATTTATATTTACGTTAGCTTTCGCAGTATTTCATTACGGATTGATTAACTAAGGCAATTACTCACAACGTAATCTAGCACTTGGACTGTTCTTCTATACTTTGATACAATTTCTTAACAAAGTATATAATTTTCTCCTCTACTAAATAATTTATTATGACAAGACTCTTCTTGTTTATTATTTGCAAATCTTCTGAAATTTATAATTACCTGAACATTGGCAATAATTCTCTAAGGTTGACAGTGTCACCTAGTGTTCGAAGAAAGATCGCAAGAAGAGTAAGTGGATCGGGAAGGGGGTGGGCAAGTGAACAGGTGAGTAGGGCAAGTGAAAAGTAAGTGTGAGTCAATAAATATATAATTTATTAAATGCAATGTGATGAAATGGTGTAACAATAGAGGGGCGGGCGAAACGACGACCGTTAATGATCGCCGCGAAGGCGGACAAGAGATAATACGCCACCCTCGCCCGGCGCCCCCCCGGAGATCGGAAATATAGATAAAATATTTTCGTTATTATTTACAATATTAGTCGAACGTTAGTCAATAAATAATAAACAGTGGCATAATCCCTTTATTTAATAATATAATTTAATTATATATATATAATATTACGCTTGCGATAATAAAAATATTACAAGAGATGGAGCCTTTACCGTTATTCGTTTCCGCTAATAAAATCTAGCACGTACGTGCCACATCTACGCGTCGTCCTCGTTCCGAAACTTCCTGATTTCGGGTACTCGACTTCGGATACTCGATCCCTCGTCAGGCGATTACGCAGCAACGCGAGAGGATCGAGGTTCTGCGCGATCGCCCGAATTTCGAAACGCGGAAACGCCAAGAGCGGATTGATGTCGAAACAGCCGTCGAAACCATCATCAACATTCCGGGAAAATCGCGCTCACTCTCTCACACACTCTCACACTCTCGCTCTCTCTCTCTCTCTCTCTCTCTCTCGCTCTCTTTCTCTCCCTCTCTTTCTTTCTCCCTATCGCGAAATAATCGACGATGGGACTGAACAACAAATGGCAAATCAGCTCGGTTCTCGACGTGTACGCGGAGAAATGATTTTCGCAACGCGTCAGATTATCACAACGAAAGTACACGCGACATGCTTGGACGTTATCAATCGTCGAGCGGAGTAAAAAGGCTGTGTGTGCGTGTGTGTGTGTGTGTGTTTTGTGTTGCGTGTACGTGTTTGTATGGTATGTGAACGCCGCCACGCGAGACTGGGAGTTTTGTCGTGTGTCAGGATCAGGCAGGCAGCAAGCAGGTACAAAGTGACCGTCGCGACGAAGGAACAACGTATCTTTGGGTCTCTGTGATTCTTCGTGTCTCTGTGGTACCTTGTGTAATTAGGCCTGTCCGTTTTAGCTCAACTTCTTGCACAGTTCATCTTTTCTCTTTTCCTCTCCAAAGAGTGAAAAGAAAAAGAGAAAAGATGAGCCGTGCAGGAAGTTCTACTAATGTCCATTTCTACACAGAAAAAAGAATGCTGTTGCTTCAATTAAATGTCTACGTCACGGGCCGCCACAAATATAAATAGTTCATTCAATTGTATTATGATTGGACCAAATATCTAGATTATTCTTTAAATAATGTAAATATTTGGTCCAATCATAATACAATTGAATGAATTATTTATGTTTGTGGCAGCCCGTGACGTAGACGTTTAATTGAAGCAACAGCATTTATTTTTCAGTGTACCAATGTAGATTAATATTAATCTCGGTTTAACTTACTCTTTATCTTTTTCTAATTCTAATGTTCATTTCTACCAATGTAGATTAACTTTGACTCTCGGTTTAACTTACTCTTTATCTTTTTCTAGTTCTAAGAATTAGAACAAGATAAAGAGTAAATTAAACCGAGATTTAAGTTAATCTACATTGGTAGAAATGGACACCAGGACTAGAAAAAGATAAAGATTAAGTTAAACCGAGATTAAAATTAATCTACATTGGTAGAAATGGACATAAAACGAACAGCCCTATTCTGTGTCTCGTAATATAATTCTGTGTCGTTCTGTGTGTGCCTCCGTGTGTGTCTTCCTGGTATCCCCGGTGTCTGTACAAACTGTAGATAGGCACCGACCCCGATCGTTTCGACCCTTTCGACATCGTGACGCGTGCGACGCGCGTCGGGCGCCGCGTGTTCGCGCGATCGCGAGCCCGTGCCCCGCCGTGCCCCGCCACGCGCCCCCCGTTGTGAAGGGCGCGACAAGCACCGGATGACCGTGCCGACGGTTCTTCATCTTCTTTTTCTTTTTTTCTATTTTGTAAAAAATATACGCAAGAGTTTCCGCGAGGGAGATATATCGGCGATGCCCCGGGCCGCGGCGGAACCGCTTCCGCTTCGGCGGTCGCGCTGCTCGCGGTCCTCAAAACCGCGATATCCCGCCTCCCGACACGCCGAAGCGTACTTCCGGCACCCGCGACGTCGGAACTCGCCCCTTTTGTATACCCCCGTGATTCCGGGGGGATACGCGATTCTCGAAACACGGCTTCGCGGTAGGGGCGGCAGCGAGATTCCGGCGGGCTCGCGACAACGGAAACCGCACGGGCGAACCTCGCATAAACGCGCGTGTGTCTCGTGCGATTCTGGAGAAATGGACAATTGGAAATATCTCGAATCTATAGAGCGCGAATCTCGATTGTTCCTGATTTTTAGGAGAAGAATTAATTCCCGTTAGTTTTAATCTTGCTTTTAATAGTTCGCTATTAATATACCTACTGATTCGTCTCTGCATCTAGAGAGTAGTTTGAAAAGTGGCATGAGGATAGAGTGTGTTATAGGGGTTTCTTTCTTTTTTTTTCATTATTTCCCATCTGTTGTATCGAGATTAATTGAGTAATAAAGTTATAATTATTTATTTAATTAATTAAAGTGGCAGCAGTTAGGCCATGCGGCTCCTATCATCTAGTCGTCTTTGACTCTTGGCTTCCTTACGTAGAATTTAAAAATTTTTTTTCTCCTTTACTTATTAAACTTCTTTATATTTTGAGAATAATTTGTATTATAAATGACTTTTAAAGTTTATGTATTCATCGAAGCGCCTACCCTAGCGATGTCTTTTTAATTAAGATTATTTCTCTTTTTCTCAGCGGCCTCCTCGTCCTCCCTTCTCCGTCCACCCTTCTCAACCCTCGGCCTAATGAATAGCCTTCGCCCAGCGCTAGCCCTCGGTGTACGTGGTTAAATTATGCAATGAATGTGGAGCAACGGCGAAAACTTCGGAAATCTCGCGCGGTGTCGGCCATTCCCTGTTCGCCGTTCCGCGGGTAAAAAATATTTATTATTATTCGACTTGTCTTGCGGAGACCCCGGTGAAAAGCGACAGTGCACCCCGTCCTCGGCCGCATGCGATTGCACCGAGGACTTCGTCCTTCCGCCGAGACCGCGCGCGCGCGCGTGCCGTCTTTCTTTATTATTTCTTAAATTCGGAACCTGATTGCCACGCATAACGACAAGCCCGACTAACTAGAATTATCCCTAACTTGAGACTTTATTCATCATCATCCATCATCGTCGTCGTCGTTATCGTTAACGCCTCTCGTGCCCGCTACGTTTATAATCGCTAGCCCTCGTTTAATTAGATTCTTAAATATGTAATAAGCAAAAATATGAATATATATAATAATAGTTTTTTTTTGTGTATATAATAATTATTATTATTTTACTCATTTTTTAAGTATTTCGATAGGATCGTGATTATTTTAATTAATTAACAATGATTAAAAGAGTGTAAGAATTTGTTATCTCTTCCCTCCTTCCTTCCACCTTCCGCCCACCTCTCGCTTCCCGCGCACGCCTCGCGCCTTTTTAATAACTAATAACTCTTTAAGCTTAATGGCATGAAAATGCTCGTTGGAATTGACTCATGTGTACAATATATATTGTGGTAATACCCCACCTCGCGCTCCGCAATTACGTCGCTCTGTTAGAACTCACAACCCGCTGTGAGTCTGCGAAACACACCCCGAGGGGAGAGGGTCGATATGGGTTGATTTACTGTCTCGAAGAAATTCGGCAATTCGAAAATCCGCAGCACAATCCTCTACATTTACGACGCGCGGTATCGACACATTGCTCCCCCGACCAGATCCCGCACGGCGTAATTATCGGCACGCCTGTTATCTCTCTATCCGTCTGTCTGTCTCTGTCTCCGTTTTCTCTTTTTCCTTCTTTTCTTTCACATCTCAGCGAGAGCTCCCGCGTGCGTACACGCACACGGAGACGTACGTCGGAGACACGTGGATTTCTATCTCCGTCTCCCCTTTGTCCCGTTGCGCGGAAATACTTTCTTGGATCACCATTAATTTATCACAATAGACGTTTGTCCTCCCGATTCAAAATTCTTTGAACGCCGGGACAATCACGCCCTTCGCGCGCCGTGCAATCGCGCGCGATCGCGCGCGTCCGCAATCAACTACGCCCTTAATTTAACCGCTAATAATATTCTTTACGCTAGAGAACCTTTAAAAAAATCCCCTATCGGAGAGAGAAACGGTAGGTAGTTTTTTGTAACAATGTGTAATCGACTAGCTTACGTTCTAAAAAGTAACTCTACAAAGTTGATTATACTGTGACTAGCACAGCCCGTGGATGAAATTGCGCCCTTTGGACGAAGGGCCCGTTCATTTTTTTCTCTTTTCTCTCTTTTTTATATCTCTTTTAATTCTCCTTTAATAATTCCTTCCCCTTTTCGCTCCCTCCTCGCTCTACTTCTCTCACTTTTCTTTCGCTTTCTCTAAAATTTTCTAAAATCAAAGTATAGTATTCGTTCACTTTACGTCTCTTAAGCAAAACGAATGTCGTACACAAAAGAGATCGTTTCCGCCACATAATGAACGGTAATAATTTCTCATCTAATTATGTACAGTGGATTCTCGATGCTGCGCTATCAGATTTGCACTGAACGATAGGAATGCGGTGCCCAACTTCGCGTATCGATTAAATTTAGCTATGCCTCTCGTAAAAATATAGAAAAAACGTACATGGATAATAATCTCAATCGAAATAAAAAATCTAATCTTGTAAAGCGTTAACATTCTAACTGTGTCCCAATTCATTAGAATTTCACCTTCGCCCCTCATGTTTTCGAGACTTAACTTATCCGCCGTTAAAATATAACTCTTTACTACTTGTAAAGTCAATTTCACGTCGCTCCTTCATGTTCTGATCGCTCACTCATTCGTTAATCATCCATTAGCGTCAGCTAAACCCGAAATCCGCGAAACATACGAATAAAAATGTTGGAAACAATCCCGAAGAAGTTTAAAAGATTCTCGCGTGAACTTAAGATAAGTCTCCTTCGATCGAGACTGCGCTCTTCTTTTCTTTCTCTTCGCAGACGCTATCTCTCCTCGATACGATCCTAGCCGCAGTTTCATCTAAATCGAATTAGAATTGTCAATTTAGAAGCAAAAATCGATGAGAACGTATCGGTAAAGAAGAATGAGAAATATCAGTTATTCCCTAAGCAAATAAAATTATACGGTAATCGTGTCGAAAAAATAAACTTAATAATCTTTACATAAATACTTATTTGTTGTAGAAAATGATAAAACTACGTTGATATGAGCAGTACGATACTGATGACACGAGTCAACAGAACTCTCTTTCCAGATAAAAAGAAAATTTTTAATTAATTTTTATAGCAATTTATCTAATATAACTAATGTTTCAAAGATTACGGTATCAAAATTCAATAAATTAAATTTAATATAAATTTTAAAAGACATAAATTATAACTAAAGATAAACGCTGCATTTACAACTTGATACCATTTTTAGAATTGCAGACATTCATATAATCAGTTTACGTGTTCTTCGTCACAAAGAAGGCTTCGAATTCGTCAACCGGTGTCATCAAAGGAGAAACATGTCTATAGTTACAAAGAGCCTCGTATCGAAGAAATATTACGTTTCAAAGGACGTCGTAGCGATTGCATAGAATCTGCCAGTCGCAAATTCACGAGCTATTTGAACCTACGAAAGCGACGATTTTGTGCGATTCAGCTCGGTGCACATAAGGATTTAAGAAAGTATCACGGGAACGGCTCGTCAACTTCGATGTTGTCGCGATGTAGCGTGGAATCAACGTATGCGTCAGACCAAGCGGATCTCGTACTCGTGAAGAGACACGGTACGCTAGATACATATATCTTACATGTTAAGCGAAAGGTGAAACTGTGCTCTACAAGCATTTTTCGAGTCGATCGATCTCGTACAAACTTTTAGCAAACCCATTTACGATAGATTTGCCTGTTTGCTGCTACTCCAATACTCGCTGCAAGAGGATGCAGGGGCGCGTAAAGAGTACGGTAATAGCGTAAGATACAAGCGAAAAAAACGAGCGGTCGAGGATGAGACGCGATATTAACTCAATAGTATAGTGTGAGGGACAAAAGATTGAAAGATAGGTAAGACTTCATGTTGGTCAACTATCGGGTACGCAAATCAGAGACGCAGAGAACAAAACCGTATATCATCCGTGTCGTACGTCTGGTACCCTCTCGTAGTAGTTGTAGTCAGGTCGTTAATGACCTCGCATACTCCCTCAAAGCGTCGCGACGGCCGATCCGGGGCGTCGTTCACCAACGGCTCTCACCACCGGCCGTGTTATTTCGCTACCGAACTGTCGTCGCCGCTGCTCCGCGTGCCGTTGGACTGACAGTCGACTAGGTGACCCCCGGGCTGGCGGCTACTAGGCTGGCCCCTGGGCTAGATGAGGGCGAGCTTTGGGGGACAGCAGCCGCCCGTGAAGTGACCGCTGGCGGCCTCCCGCTCCCGTTTGCGACGGCCTTGGCGTTCTGCAGTCTGATTCAAGGCAGAGAAACGTACGCTTTATATAAAAACACGCATCGCTCACGAGTGAGTGCACACGTGACACCGAATGACCAGGCAGTATATACCGGAAGGCAAACAAACATATCTATAAGCGCTCCCCTTAACACTTTGCGGCAACTCGTTGACGGACACCATTAAGCAAATAATATTAATTCATTAGAAATTTTAGTTGGCTGAGTTATGAAATGTATATAAATTCATGCAATAAAAATATTATTAGGTAAAAAGATCCAGCCCAACCGAAAACAGTCCATATTTATATATATTGTGTTGTTCACATATTCAATCTATATTTACTTATTAATTGTTAATTCATTAGAAATTATTCGAATATTGTTTGACTAACGCGTCTGTCTTTTCTAAACAAAAATAATAAGTGTGTAACACACGTATTAAAATCATTTTTAAATTAATAGATATAAGAATTGAGAATATTTATAAGATAGAATGTTTTTTTATTTCGTGAATATGGAAATAGCTACTGAAAAATAAATATATATATTAATTCCGATACCTCGCGGAAATGTTTGAATTATTCGAAAATATTATGTATGCAAAAGCTATAGCAAAATACGAATGCTGGTTTTTAAATTATTCATATATAAACATGCGATACATTTGATGTATCCGTCCACAAGTTATCCAAAGTGATTATATCAAGCAATTCGGTAGTTCTATGTCGTTAAGCGACGAATATACGATTTTGTTGTACAAAGACACCAAATATATACCGACGACACATTCAATAACAATAAACATGAAGCATCGTCAAATGTGTGAGGCACAATACGACACGTATATAGATGTTCGACAGGTTCCGGTATATAGACGTGTAACTCGTTAATTCGTGTGTCATGGAACAGAGTGCAGATCGAGAGAAAGAAAGAGAGAAAGAGGGGAAGAGAGAGAAAGAGAGAGAGAGAGAGAGACGACGAAAGCGTTAACTCCCTCCGGCACAGATGAGGCAGGAACGAGAAAGAGAGAGATACAAACGAGAACTGTTCTGCCGAAACACACTCGTCCGATTATGAGATCTTTACTTACCGGTCGTGAATCGTCCCACGACAAGCTGCATTAGTGACACACAGAAGAGGGAGACTTTAGAACTTTTATACTTTGTCTTTTTCGTTTTTCAGTACGATAAAAAGCCTTTCGTGTGCTAACAAGAAGTCTCTACTACGTTAACTAATGTGCGTGCACATCGTTGCAACAGGAAATGCAGCACTGTACACACACACACATACGTACGGTGATACTAACTTGATCTTGGACTGCCGCATGAACTGCTGGATCTTCCTCGCTGCCTGATGAGCCGCCTGCTGATGAACCGCCTGCTGCCTCGCGCTGGCCGAGCCCGGTCGCGCGCGATAATTTCGATAGTTGTTCTGGATCACCAGCGCTGCCCTCGTGGCTTGCCTACGACAAAGAGTACATACGACTTAAAGTCAAGAGATCTATTTTTTTATAGCAGAACTAGTGTACATTCTCTGCACTTAAAGTGAAATAAATATACCCATACACCACAGAACATTGCACTAACATTTCGGCAATATTGCAATGTTACTGCAATGTTGCTGCAATGTTCTGTGCTGTATGGGTATGTTTAAACTTTGGCGAAAGCGAAAAGGGAAATTCTAGTGCAGTTTAGTGCAGCAATAAAAAACAAAGTTCAGGTATTCTAAAATACAATTCGGCAATAGTACCATTGCGCAAGACGATTCATACAAAATTTTAGAGTACTTGCTGGCGCATAAAAAAAAGTATTAGAACGACAAGACGACGGGATATAAAAAAGAAATGACTCTCACGAAAAAAAGCAATAAAAATTCTGTCGTTAAATTCGTGCATTTCGATCGTTGTTTTGCGATAAATGATAGCCGGAATTGGCCGCACGCCTGACGTCTATCGTTACTTCTCTCGCGACTTGCGTTTCCGCGAAGATTCTACAATGATAATATATAGTCAGCTGATTGTCACTAATTCCGAGAACGTTACAACGAGAAGTTCAAATTGCTATGTATATAACTTGGTGAACACGGGAAGGAGGAACGGCGGAATACCGATCTCCAGCTCCAACGAAAGTCGTATTAATTTAATGCCAACTTAATTCTGTATTCAGGCCACCGTAACGAAGGTAGAGAAATCCGCAAAGTTTCCGAATTATTTACGATGCCAATTAAAAGTTCGCCCCGAGAGAGAGGTACACGGGTCGAACTTTGGTGGCATCAGTCTAATTCAGTCGGAGGTCGTTAAGTCGGCCCACAATGGTACGTCTTGTCCCCCGGTTATTAATTGTCCCTTATTAAGACGTCCCCCGCAACCTCCTCGACTAGCGGAATATCGATGGAAATTTAACTTTCTAAGTTCGAAGCAATTTGGCGATGTCTGTGCGATGCGAGATAATGATCTGTCATACTTAACAACCTTGAGTTCAACCCGATAACACGTACCCGCATAAACTCGGACGATCTGTATCTAAACGTCGCATGCGTCGCGTAAAGTAGTTAGTACTATTATAGTCCGACAGCGAGTGATTCATTCCATACTTAAGACTTTCGAAGTTGGAGAAAGTTCGATGGCATGCGAAATGTTAGGACAGAAGAAAGGAGAATCGTCGAAACGCGTGAAACAGGTCATTCTGAATACACAAATACGGAAAGATACGATATATAACAATAATGAGATCAAACGTAAGAATAAAAATAAATGATCCATCAATCATAAAACTAACGCGAAGCGATAAGCAAGTTACCTGTGATAAGCGTACTGTTTGTGACGGCGATAGTACTGTTGGATCAGAACAGCGGCGTGCCTCTCGGCCTCCTCCTGCCTCTGGCGACCCTTGTAATTCCTGTACGCCTTCTGGATCATCCGGGCGGCATGGTAGAGCTCTCTCTGTTCGCGATCGGACAGCGTCAGTCTGCTCAGATCCGCCTCACTTCCGTCGCCGTTGCCATTTCCGGCGCCGACCGCCGTCATGGCCCCGGAACCGATCATGCCGTTCAACTTGCGCTCGCCGCCGCCATTCGACGAGTAGTACTGACGGCTGTGAGTGTTACCATTGCCGTCGAGCTGCAGCTGCAGCTGCAGAAACTCGCAGAAATCGGCGGTGGTGGGCGGCGGGGACGGCGAGTCCGGCGTCAGGCAGCTGCTGGAAGGACTCGAGGGACTGGCGTCGGCATCGGCATCCGAAACTGAAGCTGCGCCGCCGTTGCAGTCGCGATACGAGTCAAACAGTTCCCCGGAGTCGAGAGGCTACAAGCAGGACGATTAGCATGTAAATAGAGCTTTATAACGGAAAACCCGGGAAACTTCAAAGTTCCATTAGTCGAAACTCCAATTCGGCTGGGTCCAAAGTTTTATTCCTAATTATGATTCAAGACTGAACTATACTAATGGTTGCTATTTCTCCGATTATATCCGCCAGAAGACTATGTCGTACTCAGGGAAGTTTCGACGTTCCAAATTAATCGTTCGCAATCTCTTATCTATATTTAATCCGCTTTGGAATGTAAGTAGAGATTAAGATAAAGATTTCTACGAGATCCGCGACGTTTTGACTATCAATAATAATAGGCAGTGTGGTACCCTCACCATTTGTTCCATGAGAGCGTCCTCTAAGGGTGACAGAGGCGCCATAGGTGGTGGTGGCGAGGAAGAAGACAGAGAATCACCCTCCGCCCTCTTGATCCTTTCCGGTAGCGCCGCTATAATTTGCTCTGCCAATGTCAGCACCCTCGCGTCTTCTTCCCCTATAAAAAGGAATCACCACCCTAGCCAAATTCGAAAAGCTCGTGGTGGCAGACCGCCGAAATCACATCGATCACAACATCGAAGTTTAAAAGCCGTGAACGGGTTCTACGATGCATCGAGATGTTGCCGCAATGTCAGGTAAAATGTTTAACACCAACAAGTGCGCCGCTACGACACGAATTGACAGCACGAGGAATCAGACAAGTCATTGGTGAACGCGGAGCTTTCTTACTCGTTTCGTAAGATAATAGCCAGTTGAGATACCTCCACATTGGTCGACTGGGCAGATCGCGTGTCTGTCCAGATGATAATTTAGTCGCTATACTGTCGTTGAAAGATCGTATATAGTTAAGACCGTTGCTCGAGAATAGGCCTCGATAACCGACAGTAGGTAGTGTGGCTAAGAAAATTTAAACATTACACAGCAATTCATCCAACACCAGCGGTTACGAAGGCCAAGCAACACCAATATTGTTCAAGCTGCAAGAGTTCAGAGGAGTTAGAGGAGGCAGCGGAGTCGCTGACCGAGTCCGGTCGTCTCGTACGCACACAGAGAGATAGAGAGAAAAAGAGAACACTGCTGTACGCTTGTACGTGTTATCTGTGTATGTGTAAAAATGTGTGTATGTCGTATGTGTCTGCGAACGAGGGAGGCGAACGCAGTTTCAACTAGGATCTCTACGGAATTCGCAGTCCACGTGATTGTGGTAGTACGTCTAGGCCGATCCGTTTCTATCGTTAGTGTGTCACAGAGAACAGACAGAGAATTACGGATAGTTTTTACAGACAGACAGGCAGACAGACAGACAAATAGAAGAGGAAACGAGGAAGGTACGGACCTACGGTCTCCTGAGGGGTCGGAGCGCTCTCCATTCCCTGTTCGCTGAGGCCTAACGATGACTCATCTTCTTGCAACAATTCCATGTTGTCCAGCAGCGGCGAGCCACCTGTGTGTTTTTCGATAAACCCCACTTAATGCTATTGTACGTTGCCTAATTTATTACGCTCGCATGACTTACGGCCTTTTTGTGACTCTACGGTCTTTACAGACTGGACGAAGGAAAATATAATGGCGCTGAGGTGGCTAATCGGCAAGAGGTAGGGTGTGACTATACGTGTGTTAGATACGTGAATGTGTGTGCGTGTATACGGAAGAGAGGGCAGTATATAATAGCAAACGAAACTAACACAACGCCAGATCGAGACCGCTGTCTTGAGATGGCCGCCTAGGGCTAGGGCTGGCGGGTCGCAAGAAAAGCCTCTCGTCTTGCCTTCGGGTTTCGAGCTGATTCAGTTCTTCGGCGATCGCCGTGTGACCGTTCTCCGCGGCCAGCTCGGTCGCCGTTCTATTCTGACAGTCCCTCACGCGTAGTGCCATAGCATTCCATCTATGGAGGCAGAGTTAACAACAAATACTTATTAAAAATTAATTTAATCAAAAATCAATATATTCGTGGTATGAGGCAATTGCGAGCTACACGAAAGGCGATAAAAGAAAGGAGATATATAAATTGCAACTTTTGTCATAATTTCATGGACCAAATTGTTTATAATTAAACAAATGTTGCTTCAATAGATATATTTGCACAAACCTGTAAAGAATTCTGGCGGTATCGGCGTGCCCTGCCGCACAAGCCCAAGCAAGTGGCGTAAGGCCGGCGCTATCTTGCCTAAGAGCATCGACCTCGGCGTCCAGAACACTACTAGGATTTTCTGCTCTCCAGTGAAGGAGTGCACAGGCTAACCTGGAGTATCCCAATCCGGCCGCCAAGTGCAGGAGGGTAGGCCCACCGGATTGAAGAGGTTCCGCTCCAGCTCGCCAAGGACGGACAACAGCATCCTGCAATATTCCAAAACGTTAAAACTTTACGCTGTAATTGACTAAACTATGATTATCGTATCCAAGATTTTAATTAAAGCTCAATAATCAATATAGATATCTTTCTTGAAGTACCTGGCAATAAGCAACCAGTCGCTCTTCCAGATGAGCTGCGGGAGACGGCGGACCGGGACCCTGCAGACGGGCCTCGACGTCCGCAAGACGATCCAGCAGAGCTTTCTCTGGGCTAGGTTCGCTCGTCGGCGCTCTACGATATTCGAAGGCAACGCTATCGGACACGACGAAACCGTCACAGGCCACCTGGAGGGACGCTATTCCTGGTGCGTGTGCGGGACATCGACAACGCAGTACACCTGGTTGCACGAGGCACGCCTCAACCGGTTCCGCGTCGAAAAGTACCGAATACGACTGGGAACCACTACCGCCGGTCCACGGACCAGCAACTAATACCTAAAATATCGTTTACGTCAGAAATATATACATAATCAGCGAACCCATAAATATAAGAAAAAAATCAGTTGTAAATATTTTATCCACGCACCTTTACACCACCCTCGGTGTAACTCCACTCAGGACTATATTCTGCAATATGGACGGTTGTACCAGGATGACATCCAACGTCATTTTCGGGACCACCTCGCTGTTCCTCGTGCTTCGTCTGCTCGGCCTCGAAGTCATGCAGTTCCGGCAAATCGCCGAATACGTCAAAGGCGTCCAGATTGACCAGCACATCGTCCGATGAGTCGATAAAGTCCATCGGATTGATCATGCTGTTGTCCGCCGGCGAAGGCGATGGCGACGGAGGCACCATGTTGGCCGACAGTGTCCTCTGAATGTCTTCTTGACTCAGATCCAGCGTCTCCGCAAAATCGGTCACCTCGGAGCCAGAACCGCCGATCGGCAGGGATTGCACGGCAGACCTGTCCATACTTTCCTGCGCGTCGATTTCTTGCTGCGTTTGTTGTTCTCGGTCGACGCTGGTCTGCGGTACAATTTGTTGTTCTGTAACCTGTTGCATCTCCACCTGCTGACTCTGTTGCTGCTGCTGTTGCTGCTGCTGCTGTTGCGGCTGCTGCTGTTGCTGTTGTTGCGGCGGCTGCTGCTGTTGCTGCTGTTGCTGCTGCTGCTGCTGATGATGATATGGTTGACTGTTGAGTATCAGAAGACCACCACCGCCTTGAATTTGTTGCAAACTTAAAACTAGAGGAGCCGGCTGTTGACTCTGAGTGGAATGGGAATGTCTTGAATACACACGGGGAGCCGGAGCCGCAGTCGTCGATTGTTGTTGACCTCCCGTTGTTGAAGAGACCTAATTCAAGCAACTGTATATACATAGCTGTATATGCTAAAATTGATTTGACTATGCGACCATGTTAATAATGTATAAATAATAATGTTATAAAAAAACTCGCACGAAACAAAAATTCTTAATTATTGTAACAGGTAATTTTTACACGTTATAAATTATTAAGAAAGTCCAGATTATTGTGAGGTACAAAGTTTAACGTAATACCTGATTGTCGGGCGTAAGTCTCCTAGGTGCGAGTTGAGTGCTGGTAGTGGAGGTAGTGGAGGATGCCCTCTGCCTATCGAGCAGTTGAGAGACTATCATGTCGACGGGATGGTTCGAGTGCTGCGTGAGATGAGGATTGTTCGGATCGTCATCTCCACCGAGGAACATGGGCCTTAATTGCGACGCTAGCTCGTCTCGCGTCCACTCCTTCTTGTCTGGCGGCAGCGCGAGGCAGGGTGGCAGGGCCGCCAGCTTTGCATCACCGTCCGGATAAGGGACGTTCAAATAATGGACGAGAACAACGTCCGGATTCTGCAGTAGCCAGTAACACCGGCGATGAAACGTCGGAAGGATCGCCGAGTGCACGTAACAGCCGTAGATGCACTCGACTCCCTGAACCTGTGATCAGATTGACGTAATAATTCGTTTAATTCATATTAAAATTCCTTTCGTAAATTTTATTGGATTTTCGGAATTTTATTGGATTTTAGAGTAGGTCGCAACTACTGGTCGCAAACATTTTAA
Source organism: Aphaenogaster ashmeadi (assembly GCA_003063805.1). Lineage (NCBI taxonomy): Eukaryota > Metazoa > Arthropoda > Insecta > Hymenoptera > Formicidae > Aphaenogaster > Aphaenogaster ashmeadi. The sequence goes on along the minus strand of NJRQ01000196.1, from coordinate 54,552 downwards.
TGTTTGCAAACGTTTTAAATCAACATTTTCTTCTTGCTTTTGAGTGTAAAGTTACCTTCAGTTTCATGTGATCCTCCCGTGTAGTCTTTCCATCTTTTCTTTTCTTCCAACAATAACCGTCCCGCCGGTAGCGTACTTTCTTCCTCGAGTACAGTAACATTGAACCACTTCGTGGTCTTACTTTTACCTCCCGACTTTGCCATTCGGCGTGCCTCTGAAAACTGATTAGGATGGCGGCAATTTCCTAAAATTAAAGGAATAGACTGCATTTACCATTACTATATTTTAACATATAATTCCGATATCTCATATATGCTATATATTATTAATGTAATATAATATCATATATTTTATTAATGTAATATAATATCATATACAGGGTGTCATTTTAATTAACGCACGCAATTATTTCGGAAACAAAGCATTTTAGAGAAAAATGTTTCAGACAAAAGTTTTATGGTTTCAAGGGGGCCATAAGATGGTGTCATTAGTTTGACCTTGAATAGTTACTTGAAGGTCACGTAAAGGTCACCTTCAATTTTTTAAATAGAACCGCCTACTTTTTATTGCATATTCTTGTAGCTTATCTCGAGGGCTTTCCAAAAAACTATAATAAAGTTATTTTTCATTAAGTACTTTCCGAGTTATGAGGCTTGAAGGTTACAGTATTTTGACATAAAATACAAAATATCTTGTAAAACATTCAGTTTTCGGTAATCTTACCTTAATACTTTCATGCATAGAATAATAAGACCAATCAATTGGTGTAAAAAAATGAATGTT
>NJRQ01000196.1:33799-53669 GCA_003063805.1 Aphaenogaster ashmeadi | reverse complement strand
ATTGAAGGTGACCTTCACGTGACCTTCAAGCAACTATTCAAGGTCAAACTAATGACACCATCTTATGGCCCCCTCGAAACCATAAAACTTTTGTCTGAAACATTTTTCTCTAAAATGCTTTGTTTCCGAAATAATTGCGTGCGTTAATTAAAATGACTCACCCTGTATATAGAGAGCATTTAATTTAGTTATCCGATTAAACTGTATTCGTAATATCGTTGATATTTTGTTTTAACACTCATCAAATGTTAAAATGAATAAATAATAAATCGTGCAAGGAGACGCTAAACTGAAGTAGACTGTTATAAAACCCGTGCGGAATATATTTTAGATATATTCCGCTGACATATGCTTTTCTCTATAGATTTGGCTTCGGTCCGAAAGTCGCGCGCTGACATATCTCTGATCAATCTTTCAGACTATGCTTTCATCTCTTTGGAGAAATGGAATCATAGATAGTCGCAAACACATTGAACGACAAACTCCGTGATACATTTGCACAGTATTTAAAATTGCGTTTCTCAAAGAAATGTTACTTAGGGTAATATTTTTATAATACAGTTTAAGAATATGTTTTATGCGTAGTAATAGGCATTATTCATTTCTAATTTATTAAATAATCTATAATTTAATTTGGATAAATGGAAGCTTAATTATAAAACAGTTAAGACTTTATCGCGCAATTAACTTGATTGAATTAAATATGTAAAAAGGAAATATTAAGATAATAATATAAGAAAATAATAAGATACAAAAGACCCCGCACAAACCTTATGGAAAATGGCTTTCGGTTAAATTGGCTGAAACTTTGCCATTTTGTACTTCAAGTGATGCTGATCGAAAGTTACCATTGCCACAAGTCAATCCTATGAGCCGTTTTTGTTCTAAAAGGGCTCAAAGTTTAATAACACAGGACGACAAAAAAATTTTTTGAAAAGTTCCTGGGACCAGAGTAGGCGTTCCTTATAGATTTTGGATCACTGAATCCGAATTCGTAAACCGTTTTGTTCTATCACGTCTAGTTTTTTAGATAATCGATAAAAATAGCGGAAAATCCAGAATTTCAGCTATTTTTAATTATCTAAAAAACTAGACGTAATAGAACAAAACGGTTTACGAATTCGGATTCAGTGACCCAAAATCTATAAGGAACACCTACTATGGTCCCAGTTGATTTTCAAAAATTTTTTTTGTGTTCTGTGACAGATCTACTCTGGTCCCAAGAACTTTTCAAAAAAAATTTTTTTTGTGGTCCTGTGTTATTAAACTTTGAGCCCTTTTAGAACAAAAACGGCTCATAGGATTGACTTGTCGCAATGGTAACTTTCGATCAGCATCACTTGAAGTACAAAATGGCAAAGTTTCAGCCAGTTTAACCGAAAGCCATTTTCCATAAGGTTTGTGCGGGGTCCTTTCCTACCTTCATATTGTCTAGCGCGAAATAATCAACAAGTCGCAAAATAATTATTCTTAATCTCGAGTTCTTGGACGAGGTTTTGGCCTCAGTTCAGAAAAATTCTCAGTCTTCCAGCTACCAAGACGAAAAATATTTAACATAATGAATAATTCAGCAGCGACACATACGCGTTTTGACATACTTGGCGTATGAAAAATGGAGAAACTGTGGATCGGATATCTTATCCGTATACCTTACATCGCACGCGTAGCACGGCTAGTAGAGACGCGAAATGTGCATGTTGCGTCATTCGCATTTACACGCCGCTAACAATAACAGCGCCGTTATTACGGTTCATTATTGATTTTCGCCGCGAGGAACCGCTCGGCATAATTTCAAGCGAATAGGGCGCGATAGTACGGCATTATTAGAGGAGGAAGTAACACCGGTACACTGACGTTAAGAAATGCAATTACCGCGAGGATTTTTGATGTCGCGTATCACGATATTCCGTCTCTGTAATCCCCTCGCCTCCGCCCCAATTCTTCCTCCTCATCCTTCAACCGTGCACACGCGCCGACAAGGCACGCAACAATCGGCACTTGGCGGGCCCGCACGATGCGCATAATCAGAATAAAAATGCAAAATTCACTTCTATAAATATTCGTGCTACGACATGCGATGCTTATCGGCAATTCAGGCTACTTGAGGACATAAAAGAAGAAAGGCGGCGTCCGCGGGAAAAAAAAGGAATTCAACACCCGAAGGTGCGGTAAGTAGGTAGCCAGGAGCGCCCGCGACACGCGACCTAACGTACAATAATGCAAATCGAATCGGTGCACGCGGTCGATTTGACCGATCTGAAGAATTTAATAATGGGCAGCAAGTGAAATATATGGGTGCCCCGTGATTAGCCACGATTCCGAGATCTCTAGTAAAATTTCAAGTCAATATTCAGAGACCAAGTAACTACCCATACAGCACAGAACATTGCAATATTGCCGGAATGTTGCTGCAATGTTCAGTGCTGTATGGGGAGGCATTAACCGCGATGTAAAATGATAATTTGACCTACAACGCAAATTGTAAATTGTATCGTATTTATCGTATTTATCGGTTCAATGGTTATATTATAAATCTCGGTGGTGCAGAGATCGTAATTGTTAAAAATTAGACTATTTCGAACGGTGTAATTAAATTAAATTAAACCGAATTAAATTAAATACGGCATTCAGAAATATCGTGCGCCTTGTTAAGCATTGTTTGTTACTAAAGAGACGGGGATAATGGTGAGTGTAATAAATGCGCGCGATATTCTAATCAAGCGAGTTTGCCTTCAACCCGGCTGGAAATAGGTAAATACGGAACGAGTGCGAGAGAGCGTACGCCACCTCGACATTCCGAAATATAATAACGTAATAAAGTGCTTCGCCTAAAAATTCTCTTCCGATTCAATTTCGCTGATTTGGCAGAATGCCCCGTGCATACGAGAAGATTATAGAACGGTACTAAATATGCATATCAGCCGGAATATGTATCGCGCTCCTCACGAAGGTTACTATCGTACGTCATTAGAGCCTTTGTCAGAAACACCACCACCCCTATCGCAGGCTGTCTCTCCCTCCATTAAATTTCTTGGCCGTGATCTCGGTCTCGCGTCGAATCATATGAGATGTATCTGGGGCACTATATTTTAGAACAACATCTTGTAATTATCTCTAATGTATCTCTCTAACATTTATTCACAATACAAAATAGTATTAAAATATATAATTCAATTATAACAAATTCTTCGCGAACGTATTTCATTTTTTTCAATTTATTTAATACGATATATTTTACAATATACCGATACGGACTGTTAAAGAATGTTTTTTTTCATAATTACGTGCTTAGCGGAATGCAAGTGGAGTATTTGATGAGCGAAATGCGAACTGTAAATACGAACATTTATCACATTCGGCTAGAATGGCTGCGGTCCGCATTTGTACGCGAAGCACCATCCATCTGCCAAGTGTAAATTAAATTCCCGCGAGATTCTGCGGCTATCTTCCACGTGGTATTGAGGATAACCCGAATACCGCACGACACAGGGCTACATGTACGTCGGGCCACGTATCTTGCGCACATTTTGCAGTGACAGCGCCAGCTTTTGATTGGGCCCGCTACGTGAACCGAACCCACACACCATTCATTTTAGATGGCACGGCAAGATTGGATTTTCAAGATAAATATGGTCGTCCAAACCTCATGGAAAACACGACCGGATTTGAAAAAAAAACACACACATCCACTGACGAATAATTCATTCTCGTTCACTGATTCTTATCCAAGTAACATTTGCGCTACCATTTTATCAGATTCGACTGTAATTTCCTCCTCTCGCAATGAACACAGTCGCGTTTGTACTAATAATTGACTGATTTACGTGAAGAGATAATTTCTTACTATTCATTTGCGCACAAGTAATCGACGGTACATGTGCATGTTGCTGTAATATTTTAACCCAGAACCAAGTTCCCATTACTAATTCAGAATATCTTTTCCGTTCCAAATGTTAATCACGAGAAGGCGGCCGCGTGGCCGGGAATTCGGAGCCTACTTAATATCTTCGTGTGCGCCCCATGGGTATAGCTTCAACTTTCGAAAGGTTTTCCGGCGAACGTGGCCTGGATAATAAATATCGTCGATGAGGGGTGGCAAAAAGGAAAAGGTGAGTCAGAATAACAGCAAATAGACAAAGCTAGTTACCGTACGATATAATGGAAATTAGTATAATATAGTATAATATTTGTATAATAATAGCAACAGTTATTATGTATAAAGTGGTATGATACTGTACAAAACTTCGCTCGATGAAACGAGGTTTATTTTAAGCAAAGCTCAAGCGGGTGCTTTCGTTCGAAACTCGCTCAGGATCAACATTAACACATTACAGTTTGTTATTATTTCGTTCAAAACTTCGTTCAGAACCGGCAAATTTGAAACAAATCATAGAATTTTGAAATCTTTTCAGCTCAAAAAATCATGACTATATAACGGTGTTTGATTTATTTCTATAATATACAATTAAAAATAAATTAAATATTTACAATATTTTATTTCTTTCATTAATTTATGTTATAGAATTATATTTATTTATACATTATTACACGTTATAATAAATATTATATTATACATATAATATGTAGATGTTGTATAAATAACATAAACAAATATAAATGAAAAAATAGTATAATGGTTTTTTGTGTGATACTTGCGGAAGCAAAGCATTTCATCAATATGTAATGAAATTTGACAACTTTTGCATATACATGCTGATGGCTTTCTTATATTAAGGGTTAAATTAATAATTTGTTTTAATATTTTTAAATTCGTAATTTCAATAAATTGTAAAAATAAAATTTAACTCATCGCATTACAAATATGTGTACACAGATTTTGCTTTAAGTTAAATAAATTGCACAAATATATGCACACGGACTTTGCCTTAAAATAAATAAACTGCACGAATATGTGCACATGAACTGTAATGTTAATATAAACATAATAAAAATATATGGTACGAGAAAAACATAATTATCGAATTAAAATATGACATCATTGGTACGTTAAATCGCGATATAAACCAACCAGCAAGAAAGGATTATTCAACGCGAGGATCGCATTAGGGAAAAAAATTTAAAAAATGTTCTTTCCTTTTTCGGTCGTATTGCTCATTTTGGAGTGTTTCATATGGCGAGATCGTGAGGAGCATACGAAAATAGGATGGAAGAGATCGGCGCCAGCTCCGCCGGCCATTAGACCCGCCGGGTACCGACAGCGGGGCCAGATAAAGCTAGCACGCTGTAGTGATTTACAACTGGTTAATTGATCATTTGCATTCTAGCGTGGATGCTTCGTGCCGCCGTTCGCCGCGTCGTTCGGAGACGAAAATTCGCGATCTCGGCTTTACCGAGCATTCGTGCGTCCCTTCGTTACAACTCCCCCGCTCGCGCTCACGTCCATTTACCTTGATTAATCGCAGAATGTGTCTGGACAAAAATTAGGTTAAACTGGCAGGCGAGAGTTCTATCATGAGTTCACGCGCATCGCGCACACACGCCGATTAATCTCGTACATCACATCTTAATCTCGTAAATCGAACGTCAATTAATTCTCATGGATACTATATGATATACTTTGCATATCATAACTAATGTCCATAGTACGCTGTTTACCGAGATTTTGTAACTATTTTTAAGAGATATTATAAATGCGGATTTTTTTATTAAGAGCTTAATTAAAAGGCACATATTTATAAAAAAAAATTCAGACTAAATCATTTGCGCCTTTAAAAAGAAAAACATCAGCGATTTTAACGGAGCCATCGGTTTAGGTGCAATTCTATATCTGGTAAACTGTCGGCATCACTATCGTTACTATCGCCTCTTAGGCGATAGTACACAAAATCGCTTGGACGTTTGGACCAACATCTTAACGTCTCTTCCGAAAGACGGAGCCCAGTTTTACCTACCGGGAATCCTCTTCCCGGCAGGGAGCGCAGTGTCGGAAAATAATAATATCCATGTTTACCTGATCTACTGGACTCGAACCTGGTACTACAGATTACGAGTCTGGCGCTCTACCACTAGACCACACTGCCGCTCTATATAACACAAATAATTTTATGCAAATAAATATAACACAAATAATTTTATGCAAGAAATAACTCGACGAGTCATAAAGAGCAAAACGTAATTTCTTACATTGATATTAAGCGCTATGCTTTTCCATTAATTTGTAAAAACTGTACAATATTTTACGTCGCGCGTGTAATACTTTTATTTTAGTTTACGCAACGTCTACGTAACATCATTTGTTACTAGAGTTTAAAAGACTAGAAATGACGTAATACAATTAATTATATTAGCATATCACTTATGCTAATATTAATTGTATTAGCATTAATATTAGCATATCACTCATTTTTCCAGAGATTTATCGCATGACGTTGTACGAGGGACATATGGCTCATTATTATTAAATACTGAGATCCTTTACAAATTCCCAGCGCACTTGTGTATTTGTATGTTCTGTGCACTGCGTTTCGCGCTGATCGTGAAATAGGTCAAGCAACGCATGGAATATTTTAGCTTATAATATTTTCCCACATATGCGTACGTGACAAAAGAAGCTTATAAAATATAAATGTGATCATCGATTGCAACGGCAAAAATTAGCTCTCGGATGAAAATATATACTTCTATAAAAACTCCTACGTTAAAAACACACAAATTTTAATCGCACACATAAATGTCTGATATTATTTTAACAAAATTGCTAAAAATATGCACGTGTTATATAAATATTTTAATATTTTATTAAAATTTTCCCAAGAATTGTACTCTTCTCTTAACAAATCATTTCAATAGTCAATGAAATTTTCTGCTTTACTTCTTCTTTATAGTCTCGTTTTTCTTATTCTTCTTTATAAAACCATTGTCTATCATCTCATATACAGGGTGGTTCCGGACATTTGCGACGAAACTTAAAGGAGTGCTAGATCTCGGTAAATTGAACAATTTTTATTAAGTAACCCGTGTCCGGCGACGCTTCCTTAAGGCGCTAAGTGTCGTTTTTAGCCTTATTGAACGCTGTTTAATTTGTGTATGGTTAGATTAGAATTTAAAAAATCATACGTTTTTAAATTTTATTTTGTGTATTTTATAACAAATATTCAAAATTGCGACCTACAACCACAATACAAGCATTGCATCTACGGTGCAATTCTTGTATTGACTGACGCACCCTCTGGAAAATTTCAGGAGTGTTGCGAATTACATCACATTCGTTCGTTATCCTGCGGATGAGCTCATTTTGGGCAAGAAATACACAACCGTCAACAATGTTCAACAGAGCCTAGCGCCTTAAGGAGGCGTCGCCGGATACGGGTTACTTAACAAAAATTGTTCAATTTACCGAGATCTAGAACCCCTTTAAGTTTGTCGCAAATGTCCGGAACCACCCTGTATAAGCTAAACTCGTTTAATAAGATTTTCGCGATTTATATCGAATATTGTTATTTTTCATATGCGGTTTATGGTTATTTTTCATATACGCATTCGGACGTTAAAATCTCGCAAGGCCAGCACGCAAAAGTTATAGATCTTCAGGAATACGCTGAAAGAGAGTGGCTATAGATTTCTTCCTTCGACTTAACGGGTATATAAACGAAACACTCTCTGTCTCACGTGCTACCGGAAGAGATGTGTTCTACCTGATTTACGAATGCAAAAGGAGCGATAAATCGACTCTGCTTTCGACGCCGAGGACGAAGACAGTTCATCTTTTCTACATTCGTAGCTCACACGCGCGAGTATCGGAATTCTGCCGATAAATCCCGTAACTCCCAACGGAGAAAGTCTTAAATAAAATCGAGCTTCCTCGATAAAGGAAAAAATATTTCGATTTTGATATTCAGTGTCGTGTTGATAAAGAGGTATTGTCTACTTTAAATTTATCTTTCGTATCTTAAATAACAATGCAGGTATTTTACATAAAAATAAATAAAAATAATATCTACTTTTAATAGTAAAATCATTAAAAATAATAAAAACTACCATCAAATCTTTATTCAAAATTATTCGTCATATTCATTTATTATATATTTTTGTCAGTTCTTAAAAGTAATTAGGGGTTTCTATCTTTTTTTGTGGGTTTTGAAGATTTTTTTAAATACTGTGATTTTATTTTCCAAATCGCTTATTTACGCATGTTTATGCAGCCTCACGGAAACATTAATAATCACACAATTGCAACAAATTAATTGCTATCCGCAATCATTATCGTCATTGTCTCACGGTATCGGCAATTGGGAGAAGAACACCAATGAAATATCGATGCTGGCTGTGCCGTTGAATCGACTGCGGCTGCATTGTGTCGCGACTATTCAGTGTTCCACAAAAGACTTAGGAAATTGGTTAATTTTTCCGAGATGACAGGGAGGAAGCCCTATTCCGAGATGTCGATGCGGAATACGACGTGTTCGTATACAATTTCTGAGATGCATTCCGGATAGGCGCCGTGCCTCTATTCTCAATGAAGCGATTTCGTGAATCGAGGGCAATGCAATTTTCGACGACGTACGTATGCGCATATATGTCTATGTTATTACGGTTCTTGCAAACTTTCCGGATCAGCGGATCTTCTCGAAGTCACGACAACTTTATTTATTCGATTGCAAGGTTGTTCTTAGTACACAATGTTTATCGCGCATCGCTATTGAAATTTCACGATTTACTTCGAGTTGTTGAGATATGAAAAAATGTCAAGGATATGTTATAAGATGTGTTGTGGAAGGCTGCCGTAAATTTTAAATTCTTTGAAGATCTGGATTGATAAAATATATAATTGCACGTTTAATATATTTGCTTTAATTTAAAATATTTAATTCATAAGCAGCTGTAATGTACTAGATTAAATATTTCTATAACAATATAAATGCTAAAGTTATCCCAAGTTAATCTTGACTTCAGTAATAAAACTGTAAGACTATAATTAACAAACTGCACGATATATTCGGATAATGGGTTCCCTCGGAAACGTCTTTCAATTAAAAGGTGCACGGCAAGCGGTCTGAAGCGGTGCTTAATTATAACGGCCGCCGTCGCGGTGTACTTTCGCGAATCCAAGTGACTTAACGACCACGTTTCTATTCTCGCATACAATCGGAAATCAATAAACGAACGAAAATGTTGTTTTAGGAGCAATCTTGACAGATATAGACCATATCATTCCACATCAATGAATCAAGTGTAACGCACTCAAAAAGTCAGAAATTAAAATATCAACAAATGTTTTTATTTCTATTAGTAAAATTTGTAAGCTCTTTCTTCATAATATACTAACAAAAAATTAAGTCAAATTGATATCTCCAATATTTAATTAACAACAAGATCTCAACGTTTAACACTTACTTAATTCAAATCTGTTAATTTAATATAAGAATTGTACATCCGAATTTATTACAACCGTAGATACATATCTTCCAGAAGGAGGCTCAACAAGGCTTCGAAAATTTATGTGCGGCCGCAATTTGTGCAAAAGTATTTGTAGCGTTAAATTAGGATGGTAAATTAGGTAAAGTAGGAGACTTCTTATCCAGGTATCCTCATTTAACACTGCAGTAGGAGATTATTTAATAAATCAGTGCCATTAAGGCACATTACGAATGCTAAAAGTGCAAAATGTGCTCGCCTGTAGGTATGTGCTAAAACTTATTACTGTAATACCCCTTCTATACGTATGCATTCAGCATTGCCCCGTTTCGGTACAAATGGGATTTCATCAGGCAAAGGTAATAAGAACAGAGAACCACGTCAGAAATCTTGAAAATTATTGGCGTAAAAAATGGAAAAACAGGACAGAATATTCCATACAGCGCAGAGAATTTCCTGTGGAGGAAGTAATAAAAAATAAAACTCTGATGTATCGCAAATGTATTTCCTTAAAAAATTTAAGTATCACAAAATAAAATAATTATTTAATACGTCATTATAAATCATAGTTTAAAATAATTATAAAATATTATTAATCACGCAGATTACTTAGAAGATATCTATTGAGAGAGACCGCGATTCAAAAATGTTTTGTTACGCGGAACACTATCGCAATACAATAGAGATGCACGCAGCCAGTATTCATCTATCGCATTTAATGCGCCTATCGAGATAAGCACGGCAAACAAATCGTAAAACGTGCGTGTAGAAGTAACCTTGAGTTACTTGCAGTCGTTACTTCAATTCCCGCGATCTTTATGCTCGCTTTGAAAATGACTTCGAACGATTTCGAGCGAGTAGAGAACGCGCGTTACAATGTGCGCACGACAAATGAAATAATAAATCACTGACATCCTCGGAACGTTTCTGATTGTAGGCGGCTCGTCGGGAAGCCTCGGCATGAGAAAGTGCGAGATCCACTTACGTTCACGTATGCCGTCGGAACTCGTGTGAAAAATGGCACCAGCGACGAGCGGCGCGACGGAGAGAAGTGGCGGACGAGTGCGTTACAAGAGGAAGCCGCGCGAGAAAACAAGATCACGTTGAAGGAGGATTTCGCCGAGAAGCTACGGGATTTCGCCCAGACGGCAGTATGCACAAGGGATTTATAAACTTTCCAGGACCGTGAAAATTTACTCCGTTACCTGTCCGCGAACTTCTTCCTCGCGGCTCGAGCCGGTTGCGCTCAAAATGAATTGACCAGGCTGAGTGGTACCATAAATCTCGGGGTGCAGAGGAATAACGCTGCCGGGACGTTGACAAATGTAAATAAGATTGAACTCGCGACGCGCCGGATCGCGCGAACTCTAGGCGAGTGAAAAAAAAATGGAAGCTTCGGATGTTAGATGGACGAACGTAGTCTTTTCTTCTAGAAGAACGTGCGACAATGCCTAATAGTCTGCGCGGGAGATTGATGGGATGTTGACAGGATGTTGAGTTATGTAAATATAATTGAGAAAAGAGAATCAAAACTATATCATTATTTATAAATTAAACAGAAGTTGAATACATACGGAAAGATTTGGACTCTATATACGTGGAAGTCCTCTTTACGCGAAATTAAACAAAAGTTGGATAGAGAGAAAGAAATTTGGATTCTATACGTGGAAGCGCTCTCTTTACACGAAACTCTGGTTGGCGATAGAAATAAAAACGTTTAAATAACTCCGAAACTTGAAAAAGATAGATGCTATCGCTGAATAGTATCCACGAAAAGAAAAGGAAATTTTATTATTTCTGTGGGAGTGTTAGTCTGTGAAATTGGCATGCTTTCACATAAACTATCTAATCGATGATTATAAATATAGTCGACTAGGGAAGAAGTTGTCAGTTCTATTTCCAGGGAGCGTATCAACATTGGTATAAATCACTTTGCGTGATCCCTGTTCTTCAACAAAGCTCAAATTTGTTGGCTCGCGCAATCGATAACGTTCAAAGGACCCCCAAGGACTTGATAATATAGGTACCGGATAAGGCGAGCACTGTGACACAGTATTCGGCCCCGCTGCCTCTGCTGGCCTCATTAGCGATGCACATGGTGCCGCGTCCGTCGCGTTTGAATATCATTTAAATATCTTCCCGATATCTAACAGCCTCAAACGTGCCTTCACCATTATAAAATCGATGCTTCCAATCTGTTCATTTTATCAAGTATGTATCGCGACGACGGCAGCCGAAATTGGAGTAAGAGCGAAATTGCTGCAGCGACAATACGAAGTTTAATAGATTCGTCAGATAAGGAGCCAATTTTCATCGCTCAAGAGGTGGACGACTGCATGGAAAGCAAAAATAGAACGGCGGGAGAAAACAGCGGAGACGGACAGCTAGCGCGAGACTGGGTGCGACTGTAGAAGAGGAAGATAAGGTGATAAAGAGAGGCACCTCTCTCTCCGTCAGCCCGTGGACTCCTCGGCAAGGCGGTGTCGACGACTCTCCTCCCTCCAGGAACTTTTAATTTCCGGTACTTACCGGGGAGAGAGGGCGATTCGGAAAGGTAACAAGCGCGTGGTGGACGGGAACAGGGGGAGGGGGGCAGGAGGGGGACGGCCGACTTATCGTTTACAATGATAGTCGTCGCGCCGCGCACACAGGGATCGCAATTGAGTTTCGTTCGGCGATACTGAAAAGCTCAGCGCCGCCGGCTGCGAGCTCTCGCTGGCTCCAGCTATTGATCGGAGGCCGACCGACCTGGGTCAGAGTGTAGCGGTGTGGACTGCATCGGTGCAAGCCGGTCTACGTGTGCAGCGCGCGAGTGTGGGTACGTGCACCCTTGCCGACGCGCTGCACACACCGGCGCGGAGCCGCGCCGCTGCACACACCGACAACGCCAGGGTCGTGACCAGGAATTTCACCTCCTCAGGCGAAATGCTGAAACAGCACTCCCTCCGCTCCCTCCCACCCTGCCCACGCGATACTTTAGGCAGTATAAAGTATCCGATAAAATTTTGGGAATCAATGCAACCGACACGTATCTCGCGGAGCAGGCGTAAGAAAATAATCGAAAAATGAACAGATAATAGTAATCATAAAAATGGCTGTGTCCTTCTCAAATTTATTACCAATCGATGCTACTTTCATGAAATTAGTGAAATAACTGGAACAAAATGATACTTTGAGAATGCTTTATTATTATATCCGCACACACATACACACACTATAAAATATATAGAACGCATATATGTTATAGAATCGCGAGAGCTTCCTTTTAGTCGCTTACGACTAAAGTGACGATAAAAGTTACGACTAAAGTTACGATAAAAATTATTAATGCTTTAACGTTTATGCTTTGATGTGTTTCAGTTACAGAAACGATTTTAAGTGTCAAAAGGATCTATCATAAAGATTGAAATACGTCACAAGTTAAACACGCGCGCCCGAAATTTGTCGCCCCTAAAATTTTCAGCAGGACCATTCGAGCACCCTTAACGTCGATCCTGTGTGTTGCATACAAGCGAAAGCTGCATTAGCTGCATCTGTTCTCCCTAACCGCGCCACGAACCAACGTGAACGAGCGCGCGTTATTTACCTTCCCACTTTACTCTCGTGTATTATAGTCTTCTGTAAATATATACATCCGCTCCCGGCCTCGGCCAGGTCACGATAAAATTTACGCCGGAAAAAAAGGAGACGACGCGCGGAATGGTCCATCGGAATTCCGGTAATACCGGGATCGGTCCGCTAGCGCCGGAATTCGCGGCCGGGCACGCGACCGCCGCAAAGAGGGATGCGCTCCGAGAGCCAGAATGCAAGTGCATCCATACGTAAGATACATTGGTACTTGATACTTTGGCCCCGTTTCATTCCAAAATGCACGGTCGTTAAATTCCAGCCATATTATATGTCCGAATTATTATATAGTAATAATTCAGATTAGCAGAGATTTTTATAAGAGTAAAGATTTAAATATCAAACGGAAAAATGTATTCGCACAGCACGCGAATGTTTATTATTAAAGTAAGATATATCTTCTTAAATTAATGTAGTATATATGACGCAGGATATGCTCGTAAATGCAAATCAAATATATTTTTAACACTTTACTCTCTCGAAATATCCCGACTATTAAAGTGTTGCTTTATGTTTAAATTTCTACTGACATATAATAAACATTTAGTTATTGGTATCTAGTTGACATCGATTTGTGCAGCATGCGAAAATGCAGTTCGAAAGCGTTAACACGGTATCGTGCAATCGAAAAATATGGCATCGATAGATCTTTGAATATTTAGGTTACACGTGTGTTTTCCATTGACCCATGAATTTAATATTCGCGTCTAACGAATAAGCGACGGGCGGGCTTACCTCGTTGGTGTTCCATCGATGCCTCTGAGTTGGAAAGTGTTCAGCTCGCGGCAAGGTTTCCAGATTTTCGGGAAGCTTTATCGGGTCGCCATCTGCGTGATAAATTATCCCAATTAATAGCTGTTCTCGCGCGCTAGAAAATGTGGAATCGTAGAAAGCATCAATTTCAGAAGCGATTTGTTCCGTAACTCGTTACATTAACGGAAAACCTAAATTTATGTCGCCGACGTGCGTGTTGATCGATCGTGACAGTTTTACAGAGTGGATCGACAAGCGAATCATTATTGTGTCATGAACATTAGCGACTGCCCACTCACATTCGCGACGTGTAGGCAGCTTTAACGTTACGTGGTATGTGTCATTAACTCTGTTTATACACAACCGATCGAAAAGCTTCATCGATCTAAGCCATGTATATTATGCACGCTCGCCATAAAATAGCACTTGTAATAGATTGCACCTTCCACGAACGTGCTGTGAACTACCTACTCCCGTTAGGATGCAAAATAAAAATCGACGATCTAAAGATTCTTTTAGAAAACTTTGGCACGCTTTTGCACAATTACTTTTTTAAAGCAGGCCGAGAAATATAATACGAATTTTAGAAAGTTAAAACGGTACCGTAATTATTCATTATTATTTCTTATATATACATATATACAGTGTTAACAACATAATTAACAAAAGTATTCTGGGAATATTGTACAGAACCTTTCAAAAATATTTGCGGAGAAATTTTTAATTAACCATGGCATACATACGGTTCACAACATTTAGTAAAGTATAGTAAAGTGTAGAGAATAGTATTTAGTAAAGATCTTTATTTAGTAAAGATTCTTTTCTATAAAAAAAGAATCTCTCTCTCAAAATTTATTGCGTATTAAGTTGAGAAAATAATTCACAATTCTACAAATATTGTGAGATTCGCACTCGGTTCATGAATTATTGGAATCCGAGACGAGTATTTCTGTACATCGGGACATCAAGCGAGCGGCTATTTGTTTGACAAAATGCTTCCGTTTCGCAGCGCTTGCGTTTCCTCCCGATATTATTGATATTACGCACGGGACATCTGTGCTCTCCCGTGTGATATATCGGCAATATCATGCGTCGTGCATTCTTGAGATACCGTCCTTTATAGTACAAATGTGAAATACGGTACAAATACCCACACCGTGTAAGCAAACACTTTCTATACTTTATGCAATCCATTATGTAAAATTGAATCGATACAACCAAAGTAGCCATAAAGTTGCCGTGGAGATAACAAAATTCATCCGTTTGATGCAACTTTTGTTACAGTTTCTCTGGAAGGAGAAACTTTCTTTCATGGACGCACACGCGCACCCACACATGAAACATTCGCGAAAAAAAATAATACCGCGTTCTGGCAGGAAATAATGGCAGAAAGGAGGGCAAATGTGGCTTACCATATTCTTTTAAAACGTTAAAAATTGTGTTATATAAATCTAAATCCCGATTGCGATCAGGGAATTTTTATGGTCGCATAATTTATGACCTTGTTATGCTTTAATTAGCTGCCGGAATAAGTTCATTGCTCAAGCGCATTTTTTGCCCATAAAGGTTCGTTAAAATTTCTTCGCGCGACTAAAAATTAGCACATAAACGTGTCATATTGTATATCTGCATATTTAGTTAACAGCTTGCTTCTATATAATCTTTCATATAGATCTGACAAATTACAGCGAGTTCAAAATAAGTTTCGTCTTTAGCGAAACATTTGCCGGAAATGCCTAGAGTTAGCCAGGAATTATCTAAGGGAATCAAATATTTATTTAATGGCACTTAGCCTTCGTTCGCCTAAGGTCTATGCAATATTCATTGATTCGCGAAACTCGCCGAAACTAGGCGCCATTAACTAAACTTTCAATCATAAATATGATACTTAAGTGCAGTCACCGTGATCTCCTAGATTTCGTAATAGCGAAGTGATAGTTGACTTGCCTGGAACTTTTTAACATCGCGATGTTATCTAGTTAAAAGCCATTACATTATAAGTACAAAACGAATATATCACATATTAATATCATATATTTTTCATAATCTTGCCTGATAAAAAATAATGTGTATAGTGTATATAGTCTACTGAAATAATAGAAACTTAATTCAATTTATAATCAAAGATATAAAACAATCGAAGAAATATCGAAGTCATAAACTTCGAAATTCAAAATTGCACAAAGCAAATCTTTGAAATCTCACAATTCGCTGAAATAGAATAAGTCTCTTTGGAGACGCGCACTGTTGACGAATCTCATTTAATAATTCTCGAGCGAAGAAACAAGCGAAAAAGAGCAAGAGATTTCTCGTATCTTAGAAATCCGCGAATTAATTTAGCTTGCTCTGCATTATTAATATGAGAAACGATCAAGGACGACTCCTGTCTAATCCCAATCAACAACGATGTCAAATAAACTCCAACCCGAGAACCCCGAATAAATCGAAGATATTGGAAGACTATAGCACATGTCGCGTGTGATCCAGCGCGTGACATGTCGTGTCAAATATTGCGGGGTTCTCAACACCGGGTGCATAAACAGCAGACAAAACTCACTTGGGGCGAGGGGCGTCGGGTAGGTCGCGTGGTAGACGACACGCTGTGGGTTCGAATGATTGTAGCCCGCCATCTCCGTGATGCTGGCGCGCGCTCGCGCTGCTTGGATCTTACCGATCGTCTTGGCCGATCGTCATCGTCCTTGAACGTACGCGAGACGGGAGCGTGGCTGGGCCCTGGCGGGCATCCCCGGGCGGACCCTTCTTTGCGACGGGTCCGCGGGCTTGGGGGACGATCGCGTATCTGATATGACTGCTGTCCGTCGTTGATCGCGCTGCTTCGATCGGGACGAGCTGAGGGGGCGGTCCTTTTTTCGTCAGGACAGCTTGCCAGCCGCGGGGTCCAGGACGCAGGGACGGCACTCGGATTGACGTTGTCCTCGGCGTTGCGAAGGTTGCGCTCCCGGATGACGACGACTCCCTCTGGAACGGCAGGACATATCCCCCAAAGGAGCGTGCACGAGAGCCGGATTATGTTATTCGAGACCGAATATCGATCGACGGTGTCACGAACGTGTCACTTTTCGCTACCCCGTCTCGTCTCCCCTAGATCTCTTCTCTGAATCGGGAGATCTCGAACAGTCAGGATTGAAGTTCTCGGAGTTTCGTCGTATCGTAGGACACACGTGGAAGTGCACGCGGAAACACAGACAGAATCGATCCTCCGCTCCCCTTTCGCACTCTTCCTGATTCTCCCGAGTCTTTCTCTCTCTTTCTCTCTCGCTCTCTTGCTCTCGCTTTCGCTCTCTCTCTCTTTCACGCTTTTTTGTTAGATTCTTCTTCTAGTATAAAAAATTGGAGCTCCACTGTATCTCTACACGACGCTCGGAGCCATGCTTCTTCGTGAACGTTCCTTCCTCCCGTCCCTCGTTGATTGCTGCTCGCGATCCCGGTCCTCTCTTCTCGTTCTCGTGGACGTTCCTCGACGTGGACGCGTTCCCAGTCACAAACCACACACTATTCTTTTCCTTCTGAGTTCTCTCTCTTCCGGAATGCCAGTATTTGTTTGCTTTCTTTGTCTCGCTCTCTCTCTATCTCTCTTTTTGTTGTGTGCTCCGGAGCTCTTTTTAATCTTCTTATATCCTAAGTTACAACACTGAACCCGTCCCCATCGGAGGGACAAAATAATGTAAGGGTCACACAGTACAGAGAGAACTTAAAATGCGATTATCCCGTCCCGTAGCAGCCGACGCGTGCTCTCTTTTACGATCTCGCCTTTCGCGATCCCTCCCTCTTTCTCGCGTTTTTATACTTTCGTCTCGTCCTCTTCACATCCGCCGCGCTGCGCACCAGTCCGACTGAGGAATAACTTCAGAAAATAGACAATTTCTCTATCGTTCAATTCTTCTGTAACTTGTTTCTTTTTTACTGTGTATTGCTTGTGTGTACGCGTTTGTATTACACGTCTACTTTGAAAATAACCGGAGTTACCTCGTCGTATGTCCCGCTCTTTCCTTCTCCTATTCTCTCCCACTTTCTCTTTCACTCTCTTTCTCTGTCCGGCCGCGCGCGCTTTCTTCACTTCGCGTGTCTTCCTTCCTTCCTTCCTTCCTTTCCCTTCTTTCTTTTTACAGGCGGTTGTCTTACGGGTGTAAGGTAAGATTTAAAGAGAGTCCTTAGGAGAAATGTGTTGTTGCTGTTGTTGCTGTTTCGTGTTTACAGTTGTTAGTAGTGTTATTTACAAATATGTAATGTTTTTGTTTTTGTTAATAAAATAGTTCAAATTAGTCTTTTGGCCCCGCGTGTCTGCTCCCGAGCGGCGGGAGCCGCAGAGTGAGGCAGCCCTCGACTCTCGACCTCCGTCCCTCCGCTCGCTCCTCTCTTCCCTCTTCTTCATCCCCCTCCGTGCGAGGTCCCCTCCACACACTGTCCCGGAGTCCTCCAGCCCCTACCAGCCCCCCACCGCCATCCACCACCACCACCCCGTAAGGGCGATCGTTCTCTCTCTTTCTTTCTCTCTCGGTCAGGTTGGACTATCCGGCCCCAGCCCTAGCCCTTACCTCTGCCCCCAACCCTGTCCCTGTCCACGGTGTCTGTCGAATCTCACCCTCGCCAACCCCTCCACCGCCTTCTTGCACCGCCGTTATTCCCTCATCCTCTATCTCTCTCTTTCTCTCGCGTACTCCTCGCGTACCTACGTCTATTTACCACTTTTACGCTTAGCAGTATAGGTGCACCATCGTGCCAATTCCTATGCGAAACTACCAATGGTGCTGTTCGTTACCTACCTACCTAGCTACCTATCCAGCTGGCTGACTATCCACTCCCATAAAACTCGTTGGGGTTGTAAATTAAGGATTACCGAGGATGCAAATTAATGTCGAGACGTAACACACACGGTGGGAGAATTGCGTTCGGGGATCACTCGTTTGTCGATGCACAAATCGAATGTCGTTCCGCGCTCTGCGCCGACCCGCGTCCTCGCGAGACAATCGTCCGGCCCTCCGCGAATTCGGTCCACGTTATTCCAAATAATTCCCACCGTCGACAAATCGACGCTCGTACATCTCGCGCCTCTCTGTCGTCGAAGCCGATAAATTTGCGGCAGTTTCGCGAGAGAAATGGACGAGAGTTGCGCGAAGTAATCGCGAATTTGCATGCGGGGCGTAACCTTGAACGCGATACGCCTAGATTTGGAAGAGGAAATGGCAAAGTAACGACTTACGGCTCAAAGTGGAACGTGTTGAAAGATGGAATTATTCATGCGATAAACGGGATCAATAAGCATCGAACGTGAAATCGATAAATTTATTATTAATTCGAGTCACCAATTTATTAAGGGAAAGATCGCATATATTTACGTATCTTATACATCTCGATTACCATCAAGCTATTAATAGGATCAATTTACAGAAGTTTAAAGTTGCGGTGCACAGCACAAGAGGATCAAATTACGTAGGCGAACGTTGAAACGTGTAATGTCAGCTATGGCCAAGTTACTTTACAGTGTAAACTTTACACAGTTCTATAGATAAGGTACATGACAAACCATATGAAGAACATCGTTAGCATGCAAGCTCGCGAAAATCGTAAACTTACTTGATGTAGTTTCTCGCGATTGCGGGAATAATTCGCCAGAGATAAATTTTATCTTCGCTGCTACGCTGACGACATTAAAGAGAAAACCGTGCGATTCTTTGAGCTCGACCAATATGGCGTTGCACGCGCGTTTCCGCATTCAAGAGAGTCACAAAATTATTCATTATTCGGATCGCGACCGTAAATGCATGGAAGTGCACTGAAACGACCATTTCGGCGGTTTATCGCGAAGATAGCTTAAATCTACCGAACAATTGGAGAACAATTGGAGAACAAGTCGTAGAATAGCCAACATCACTACTCCTAGCTTATAAATGAAAAAACGAACGTCTTGTATAACATGTACAATTTCTCGATTAATTTTAAATAGTTTTATCTCAGTAAAAAGTCTATATAAGATCAAATATAAATATAATATATAATTATATCTACACTGAAAAAAAGGCTTGGTTATAATAATCCAGACTTGGTTAATGTTACCAAGCACCTTGGTGAAATAGTTTCAACTAAACGTATAGGT
>NJRQ01000196.1:0-31392 GCA_003063805.1 Aphaenogaster ashmeadi | reverse complement strand
ATATCGACCATATCCCATTATACCCTGCGATCCCATTATGCCCCGCCTTCCCCTACATATATAGTTTTATACATTTATATATGATTATATATGAATAATTTTTTTCATTTCTTCAAACTATACTTTTTGTAAAAAACAATGTAAAAATTATCTTTCTAATTATTTTTTATAATTATTTATAATTATTTTTTTAATAATTCTTCTTATTATTTTTCCTATTCATACGAACAGAAATTATACAAGAGAAAGAAAACATACATAGACATATGTATATTTTATAGACAATTATATATATTTATACTTGATTATATATAGACTTGTTTACCAGGATTTTAACGGAATCTTAACTTAGAACCCGGTTACCAAAAGACTCGACGTCGAAACTTCAAAAGAGTTTTAGAGTAGCTGTAAATGACGATAGGCAAATCGATCGTTTTCGTTGATCGTCGAGAAAACATTAGCGTAATGAATCTTGAACAAAATTCAGGTCGCCGTCTGAGAAGTACCAAGGAGCGGAGGAAGTGAATCCGCGCAATTACGAAGATTCGTTAGCGGACATTGGAAACGTCATCGTAAGCAGCAGGAGCTACAACGAGCAATCGAAATTGGCTCCGGCACTTCCGCGCACGTCTCCTCAACCCTTCGCTCTAAGAGGGTGGGCAGGTTGGCGACTAAACGATATTCCTCTCACAATCCACGAAACGCAGGCCAAGTCCTCCCCGATTTCGCACCTACACATGAATCTCTGCACTCGCTCGTGCCACCGGGGGTCGTACGTTTCCAGCACGACTGGTACCTAAGCGCGTGTATATATACGTATACATATGTACATACATATATATATATGTATGTATGTATATATGTGTATGTACAATACACATCGGATTCTCGCAGAAGGTTCGTGTCGAATTTTAATGGAAGTGCTGCCACCTTCCAGTGACCTCTGGAGCCAGCCGTGCTGGAGGCATTCCTGCGAAGAAGCTCGCGGAAGAAAAAAGAAACATCTTGGGGGTGGCGGAGGGAAATCACTCAGGCGTCGAGCCCCTATCGCCAATCTGATTAATGGATAGATTCATGAGCCTGGGTATTTATATGGATTTAAGCGCGCCTGTATGGCGGGCACGTAACTTTAGAGCCTCGCTAAATTGGCGGACGCGACCCGAGGGTATGCGTGCATGTGTACGCGGGTGCCTCGGTGCAACGTGCGAATAATAATGCATTTCCCTAATTTTTCCGTGATAAAAGCATAATTGATCGAAAAATGAAGTTGATGGCATTAATGATATGAGGAATATTATATTTTAAACGTAAAAGGCTTAATTTAAAGCATTTGGTTAATTTAAAATTCTGCTATTTTATTTTTTTAATTCTGCGAAGAGTACAATAGATACATTAATGTGACGTCGGAACAATTATGTACAAAAACCAGCATACAATTTTATGCTCGTTTAAGTTTTACTTGTCTCATTATTTCGCCCATGCAATTTCAAAAAACTGGGAGATATTTCTGCACAAGGTTATTTCACGTTGATCCCTCGACGGTAGGGGATTTGAAGTTTGAATTTCGATTACAGATTCGTTTCTGGTTCAGATAGCTTCCGATCGCACGCGGCTTCTGTCGCGTTAAGCTCGTAATTTATCCGCGGCCCGGTAATCGAGCGAATCTCGTGTCGCCGAAATGAAACAAGCTCGTGTCCTCCCGGCTTTCCGACCCTCGGCGTAAGCTCGAGGCCATCCCCCGATTTATTTGCTTCCGCGTGTATCATATCGGGGTCGCCGATACTCCCATTCGAGCCCAATCTGCACTGTGCATTTTCGACACGACGCACGCAGCTTCGTCGCGTTTGCGGAACTTCGCTTTATTAGCTCCTGCGTCACGCAAGCTTCCTAATTTTTCGATAGTTCGGCAAGTTAACAAAATCACGTTCATCATGGATTATCGGTGTGCTCTCGCTGAATTTATTGAAACTATAGTACACAATATCTATATCAACGTAAAAACATGTTTATCTCGCAAACGCAAGCTCGCGCAGCGACTGCCATGTCCATGTCGTGCACCGTTAAACTTCGCGTACACGCTGCTGACGGTTCGGCTGTTGACAAAGTAAACACGCATTAAGCTACATGCATCATTCACGATTACACACCGTCTACCGTTCGCGGATCGCGTAAGCGGAAGTAGAACGCACGTGCGCAATGATTTCTAACTGTAGCCGACATATGGTCAGAAATGATTACGATTGTGCTCCTTGGAGCCGATCCGCCAACTAATTTTTGGGTCCGTGCCGAGTTCACCCGCGCCTTGCCGCGACTCCGTGATATCCGACTCAACCATCGAAACGGAGCGTTACATATAGCCCATTTTGTTTCGCTCTGATTTATGGCAGCCACGATACAAAAACGCCACGGGTTTCGCAAACGGCAACGGGACTGACGTTTCTACGGCAAAAACAACGGCACGCCGAAGTAAAGCGACGATATACATGGCGTAGCAATAATTCTCTATCATCCGTCATGATTTAGGCGGCAGGAAAAAAAAGATCCGTATAAAAATTGCTCAAGGTACGTTATGTGAATTAGTCATGCATATATGTAAGAAATATCTTTCCTTTACATATTGCTCATTTGCTACAACAATGACATAACTCCAAAAATTGTTTTCCAGAAAATAAGTTCTAATGTTTTGAATCATTAGAATCATTAAAATATCATTTTTAAATGCGATTTTGGTGTAACTGATTGTAAAGGAATAAAAATATCATTACAGCTCTTCATTCAGTGTATTGAATTTTCACCTACTATAAAAAATCTACTCTTTAAAGCAACCCCCTTTTTTACTTATGACACTTTTGATGCAAAATTCTCTTTTCTTTTTTCTCTTTTCAAATTTAGAAGCTCAGTTATATTATTCTACTAGTAATAAGAACTCCAAAGACCCGTTCTTGTTTTGCAAACGACTAAAAAATGACAATTTTTGAGTTATGTCGTAGCAAATGATCGATATATAAATTCCGAACCAATAATTTTTATATTCTGTAAAACATATTTTCAATCTTTTTGCAAACTGAAGCATGTAATTATTTAAAAAAAAGCACGATTGAAAGTTTAATCCCCGCGATATCGGGGAATTTCTGTGTAGCAGCTTTTTTATCATTTAAACTAGCGAAAATATTTCTGTAGCAAACAAAGTTATTGCTACACGTGCGACTAACACCACAAACACTTAAGTAATGTAATTTGTCATTCTATATAGTTAAAAAATACCGTTACCGCCGAAATCTCTCGTTCTCACGCGACGATACTTCACCTCGGATACGTGACGTGCAACGTTATTGAACATCCGAGCCGCGAATGCGAATAAATCTGCCAACAATCCGTCGTTGATGCCGCAAACTTTTATTGCATGTAAAAACGAATTGTTTAATCTATATAGAATCATCGATCTTTGCAGCTCAACACGTTTTAACAATCTCGCACGTTATTATTCACATTTTAAACACATAACATAAATGCAGCAAAATATGAAAAAAAGAATAGACGTTTATATAAAATTTACACCGTTTTGTATTTTGTGGATATTAAATAATAACAAATCATCGCGCTATTTGTACACCAACCTAGAGCGCAAACAAATTAATAGCATGCGATTAGATTAATTGCGTATGCTGAGATATAATCACGACAATTAGTACCGTCATTTGTATTAGCAAACAGGCTCCTCGACCCGACAATCTAGAATCTCCCCTTAAATGCTCTCTATAAGCCGATCCGCTGTTCTCTCTCTCTCTCTCTCTCTCTCTCTCTCTCTCTCTCTCTTTCTCTGAGGCCGTTTCCTCGTGGCCTCACATACCGTACCTCTAAATAGCCCCAAAGTAACCGAAATAGTTTAGGGAGCATACATATTCATGCACGCGCCGATCTTTTTGTTGCAAGACTACGAACGTGCTCGGTGCAACGAGAATGCCACGACCGAGATTCTTCGCGTTGAACTTCATAGCACCCGCAGAAGATTTGCATGAATGACGTGCAAACGGGCGAAATAAATATCTTCCGCATTGACATTTTTATTCTCTGAAAGTCGAAATCGATTCTGCGTTAAATCGCTAATAAATCAATCCACGTTTATCAGCAGCGATAACGGTGGTGAGAGCGTATTCAAATGTGGCACAGGAATAAGTTCGAAATAAATTAGGGTGTCACGAATACATACGATAACAATTCGCATTCGCCCAGATGATATCGTGACGTGGGCCATACCGGCAAAGGGTTACTATGATTTCGCCACGTACGGTCTTAAAGGTTTACCTTAATAAAGGCGTACACGCAACCCTTTATCGACGGTCTGACCGTCATTACCATGCGAAGGAGTGGAATTACGCATAACAATTAGTGGCGTGCTCCTTTCTGTCGCTAATTTATTCCTTTATTATTATTTTGTCCTTTATTATTTTTCGACATGCCTCCCTTTCGCATTTGACTCGGCTTCAAAAAAAACTCCCGCAGCGAAATACCTCGGAGTATAGTACGAGAGGAGCGGTACGAGTTTAATAGCTAACCCACGGTGAATTGGTGAACACGCGGGAACGGGTAACTGGGTCTCTCCGATCGCATGTCGCTAAATTCTGGAAACGACACTCCAGCTTAGCGCGGACAATGCGCTCCGCGCTCTAGCATCGTCCGACACTGATAACGCTATCTATTAATGGACTCGGAACAGATAATAGAGACGCAACGTTCACGCTAGCGTATGGGGCTGGTCAAGATTTTAATAATTCCTTCATACCCACATGGGGATCTGATCTATCATTATAATTAACCCATTTTCGACCGTTTCTGTCTACCATATGTTCTCATAAAATATTAACTCTGAAAAGATAAATTAATTCAACAAATACTATTTTCGAATAAATTAAATATAACTTTATAATTTTATGTTGCATTATATAGCTCTACGTATAATAATCTTTTTTTAATTTCTCGAGCTAATTTATTTTAATGTAATTATTGTCTAATAATTATCTCAATAATTCTTATAGTCATGAAGGATCGTCAGCGATTATCGATCGTTAAAATTTCAATTTTGGAAATTTAATAAATAATTAATGACTATCATATATTCAATAATTATAAGATTATCCTTATTATGCATTTCATTAATCTTTTATAATATCTATTATACCGAGGATAAATGAAGAAAGGTATATTCAAATAAGATTGAAACACATAATTTTTTAAAGATTATATTATTTTCCCTCATTAATTCTCGATATTTGTCTTCCCCTTTAGCATTTTTGAAACGGTAGTGATATATGGTTCATATGTTAGCCCTCAGCGATTACAGATGGCAAAGGAATTTTTGCGCGCTTTTTGAGGGGTTGGCGAAAAGGGTCGCGGAAGAATCGCGCAAGAAGAGGAAGAGGAAAGGCCAGGATTACGAGGGGACAAAAGGGCGGAGAGGAGAAGGGAGATCACGCTAACACGAGGCAGGCGCGGGGCGATCAATTACGTAACCCAATAAAAGTGGGTCACGTGTCAAAGTGTGGAGCCATCCCCGAGGTGTCCAACTTTTTGGTAAAAGCTCGTAAATTACCAGTCAGCTAGCTAGCAAGCTAGCTAGCTCTACTACCACCCTGCGTGGCTTTAAATAGAATGTCGGCAGCTCGGGGGCTTGTGTCCAACCACCCTCTCACAATCTCCCGTTCATCGTTTCCTCTTTCGACCCCTGTCATCTCTCTTTATCTTCCTCCCTTCCCTTCAATTCTCCCTCTCTCCGCGCGTCACGTAGGCAATTCCTCACCCCGAGTTTTTTCGTGAGGAGAGACCGAAGCCGGACATGTAAGTCGCTAGTCGTTAGTCGTCGGCGATAACTCGCCATCAATGTGGTAGCGGGTGTAATAGTAAGAGAGAGAGAGAGAGATAGATAGAGAGGGTCGGTTTACAAGAGAGGATTCTAGAAGGGGATGGAAAGCAGCAAGAAAGAGAGAGGCGCAAGCAAAGGGAGAGAGAAAGAAAGAGAGAGAGAGAGAGAGAGAGAGAAAGCGTCACGGCAAGAGAAGTAAGACAATCAATAAGATTGCCAGGTCCGAAGGAACTCAAGCCCGGATTCGTCGAATGAGTTCGGTACACTTCCTGCCAGGCCACGAGGAGACTCGCGTTTCATGAACTAAGTTATCAGATCTTATCCTTGAATGCGAGACGTCGGATTAAAGTTTTTCGTAAGACGTAAAGAGACCAGAAGTAATGATGAAGGGTGACGATGAAGGGCGCCGAAATTGAACGAGAAGCAAGCGTTCCCGCGGGGAAGGGCCCGCTCTTCTCTCGAGGGGGTCGATACCAAGTCTAGTCACCGGATAGGCAATCGGATAGGTCAGGATAGGAACGGGATAGGCCAGAGGATGCCCGTAGACGTCAGGTCGCGTGGATAAGAGGGGTTGCCGGAGCGACGGGGGTGGCGATGAAAGGGGTGCACAAACGAGGGGTGGAGTGGTGGAGGCCGCACAATCGCCGCTCTGGCGGATATTGCCGGAACTACGAATTACCCCATGTCGCCGGGGGTACTTTCCTGCCGGGATGCACTTCTTTAGAAGCTCGAATGAAGCGTTACGACGATGCCGGTGTCTCACCCGGAACGACGACGCGAGAAATTCCGGAGATGAAATTTTGCGTCGATAAGGAAGAACCACCCTCACTCGGAATGGTCATAAGAGAAGTACAGAGTACATCAACGTTCGCCCTTACACCATGCGTTACTACATTTGATTGTGCTCTGTTGATTTCTTTATTGTATCCATTGTTTCCATTGTTAAGAAGATAAAAGAAATAGATATTAAAATTAATTATTTGACTGAAAATAAAAGTTATCCTATTTTTTATATAATTATAAGGATTTTAATACTAGGCGATTAAAATAGGAAATAGTAGAGTTTACTACCACTGTATTTCCTCTATTAATCACAATAATAATCACAAGAATTTTTTTCTGATACTCTTTAATCGATCCGTGATAGAGATAATCGATCTTTCAACCAAAAATAATTCAGAATAAAATATATAAGAATAGCGCTATTTTTTAGATTCATTCAATTACTAATTAATATTTCTATATCGACCAATATAAATTTTGCATTTTTAGAAAATAAGATTAATCTTCACTTTAAATATCTTTAATGAGAAATTTTACCATTTTTATACAACGCTGCAATTTTCGCGACGACAAAATGGTTATTATTCACAAGCAAAAGATATTTGCTCAAAATAACATTAATTTAAGAATGGCTTTGTTAGATTCCAATATTTTTTCGATTGCAGAATTTTGATCATCATTTAGATGAACAATCCAGATAAAGGTGCTATGTGAACTACAAAGGGTTAAGGTCTGCGCACGATCGGAAAACCATAGATCCTAAGAGAAACTTTCTCGGCCTATGTGGCACTAACAATAAATAACAAGGTCGGCAATAAATAAGGAGCACGATAGAGAAGGTCTCGTGCGTCACAAAAGCCGGGGTCACGATACAGAAAACGCCCAACCAAGCACATTCATCAAACTTTTACGAGAATATTAGGAACATCAAAAAATAATTCGCATATTGATTTTTAGAGAGAGAGAGAGAGAGAGAGAGAGAGAGAAATACTCGTATAAATGGCTCCAATTATATCCGCCACTAAAATAATTTATATATCTATTTTCAGATCTCTTTCTGAGCTCAATAAATAAATTTTATAAAACTTTTAATCAGTTAACCAGAAAAAAGTACCATTATTTCGGGAACATATTTTTAATCTGGTAAGACGATCGAATTTTTAGTGAATAAATATTTTTATAACGCCAAATGTGATTTGTATCGGACACTGGAGTGAAACGTTCGCTCACATTTTCAATTAAAATTTCGATCTCAAACTTTGTATTAACTGTGTTAAACGTAAAGTTGCAATAAGCGTTCGATTTTCTTTTTTTTTCTTCTGCACAACCATGGCTAACTGCTCCGGCGACTTGTCGAGTTTCTCCACGTCGTTAGAACTTGGCGCTCGTAAAGAACTGTCATCTCAAAATTTGCGCGACGATGTTTTAGTGCTAGCACGTCTTGTACTTTCCGCACATCAAACGGTAATACTTTCCACGGTGCTCCCTCTTCCTTTCTCTCTTTTTCTCTCTTTTCGCAGCGCAACTCGTTCTTTCTATTTATATTCGGAATCGGATTCGCGCACGAGTGCCCATTATGGAAAAACGTTGCTCGAAGAATAGAGGAACCGGCTGTGCTTGCAGCCGCCCGGCGACCATACATATGCCGCGCGAGTCGAAGTGCATGTGCATCTTTGCGTTGTGCATACAGCCAATTCTGGAAATGAGCCGAAACCTCTTCCCGCGGCAAAACAGACGAACGTGGTTGAGTATACAAAGTCAGGCAAGATCTTCGAAATGCAAATGCGGAAAACATGACGAAATCGTACGCGGGAAAACTTGTTTTCCGGGAAAAGTGACGGCAACCTTAATGGAAATCCCACGTCGAAAAGTTTACGATTGTACACGATACTTCCTGTATACACCGTGCAGGAGCAGCAGAAGTTTCGTCAATATATAATATCCATCCAAGAAGATAAAAGTTAAATGATAAAACCAATAATTAAGTTGTATAACAAAGTGGAACGCATTCTGCTGTTAAATTATTTAAAGTTTCTCTTGAAGTTATATCAGAAAAGATTTAGCTAGAAAATTTGCATTTTTATTATCTTATATAGAAGCTCAGGCCACACTGTATATTCGTCATTGCCATTCCTTCCACGTACTTTTTGTAATGCAGATCAATAATTTCCACTTCAGGAAGGATCGCGCGATTCTCGAAAAACGACGATAAGTAGGACGATTTAGGGATGAGAAGCTTTGAATCTCCTTCATAGAACGGGTCTTCAGCGCATATCGATCATTTCTGTTTTCACAGTCTTTCAAATGGGAAAGGAGTAATCCCGCTTGGCGAATTGTGGATATTTGCTTCTAGCATTCGGTTTTCAACTACATTTTGTTTTTATTCCTGAGCTATCGATGCGCGGCGGCGTATCGTGCAAAAAATATCGCATCGACATTGCGTATTATCGAGGATCAACGTGTAACAGTTGTATATGGACCACTATTTTCCAATGTACAACGGACTAACTAAATTCATTTGCAACTACACGAAACAGTTAGCGAGGTATAAAAAGTATAGTAATTCAGTTACGTAGAAAAATGATGTTACACCATTGTGTCGCAGCATTAATTGCACATACGAGTTTCGCGCACGCCCACACACATTCGAGATATAAATCGATTTCCTATATTTGAAATATCTAAAAATTAAAAACCCGTAGATTCAATAATACTGATCAAAGATATAAAAGCTCGAAAGATTCAATAATTCAAATATTTATCTACACAAAAATTAGAACAACTAAAAATATGAAAATTTAACGACATTAAGATATTTAAAAATTTAATTTAATGAAAAAACTCACGTTAATGGAAGAGTCTTAAGATCCACAGAAAAATCAAAATACTTGATGATCCACGATTCCGTTTTATTCCCAAATCTTCCTACGAGCTCAATTTAATACAAATTTTTTTATGGCTAGCCTCACTCTTATCTCGTTCAATTATCCGTACGTTAATAGCCCTAAGGAGTAGTTAGGTACTGCTCCTTAACCGATTCGTACAGGAAGGTACAAACTGTAAAAGTTGTAGGACCGATAGTTTATCGTTCCCTCATACAGTCACTCGCTGCTAATCGCGTGGTTTACGGGCCCCAAAGTCATTCCGCGCGAAACTCGAGTGCAGTTTGTGTGCAGTTTCCGTTTCCATCGTGATGAGTGGAAACTTTGGTCAGGCTTCTCTCCGTTCCGGTGCCACCATTCTCGTGCGGTGGTGTAACCGTTCGCTTTAAAACGCTGGGGTTTGTTTTAAACTTCATTGCGATTTTCTTCGAGTCTCAACGCGCGGGACTAATTCTTCGTCCGCTTCTCCGTTTAGCTCTCTTCGTGCGAGAGCGCCATAATTTTCGAGAACTACTTAAAGCTGCCTTAGACAGGCGAGCCCGAAAACTTTTCCTAACGACACAACAATCACGAGAATTCCCACCGCGACATTGATGCTGATATGCAATAAGGATTCGTGCTTCCATTAGGCGATTAAAATTAGGACGAATTTTCTGAGGTTCCTTTTGCATAGATAACTTTACCTTTACATTACATCAAATGACAGTTCATTTAACCGTTTAATAATTCTTTCCTTTTGGAATGTAAGCCGATATCGGTTGTTCTCGCGTTCCGATATATTAATCTAGTCTCAACATTCGTCATATCAAGGATACGGGAACATATCATATGTCTGAACCAGATGCACGGGTAAATAATTTACGAGGCGATCGCTCGGGTTGTCAAAGGTGCAGGTGAGTAATGGCGGAAGTACTCACGGGAGATGGGATCCGCGCCATCGAGCTTCCTGTCGGAGGCGACGTTCTCATGAGCGGCTTCCTTGCTCATCCTTGGACGACATCCAGCGGCATGATTCGTCTCGTTGCTGTTGGCGACTCCGTCCTGGTTCTTGTGCTCGTTTCGTAGGTGATCGTTTCTCTCATTCGATTTGCAAACACTGCCACCAATTCCGACCTTCGACGACGGCTTGCAACTGATGCCGCCCGGGTTCCCATTAATGTTCGCGTTAACGTTGATGTTGCTATTGCCGTTGGTCGATGCATGATTGTCGGCCTAAATGGTACACAAAGCGATCGTAAATTGCGGTCTCTCACCGGTGTTTACAGACTATTTTAGTTATTTTATTGGTCGTGAAACCAAAGCGAATGTTAACGCAAAGATAACAGTGCTTTACCTGGTAAATTCATTCCTTGTAATAAGAAATGTAAAAAAAACTCGTGTATGGAAAAATAAAAATAAAATGCCTTTTTTCATAATTCTCTAATATTAATAAAGAGAAACTGTTATATTAAAAGTAGATAAAAATAGCGTACTAGAGTTTTAAACGTTAATCGGTCCTTTTATAATTGTAAGAAACAACGCATCATTGATAGATAAAATAATGTAGAAGCAATAACATAGAAATTGCGTGAAATCGCGACACTGAATCGTGGCGAAACGTCCTTCGAGACGAGGAGCGATCTATCCTCTTTAACCCTTTACATCGGAACGAGGCGAGGCTCGTGGTACCACCTGCCACCCATTCCCAGCTATAATTGAAGTTGTCTCGTTTCGTATTGTAAAGCTATATAGGCGGCAGAGTTTTTTTTCTCCCGCGCTACCACCGGCTGGAAAGGCAAGTCTTTTATTCTGTAAGTACTTGCGAGACTAACTGGGATCTTTCCCGAAGACATCTGTCCTACGCCGACAGAGAAAGAAAGACAACCTGTCTCGTACTTGCTTCCCCCGCATTCAGCGATCATTTGACCTTTTACCGCCGACACGTTTTTAGCGGAAACTTTCCTAATACGACTTTCACGTTTAACGGGGTAGTTAAATCGAGGTAACATCGGCAGACAATTTACCAGATAACAGCTCACGAATGAGAATTAATTAACCGATTTGCAGTCCCGTATTGGATATCTACGTTGCATTTTGGAAATAGCGCCATCTCGTATTTGAGATAAGTCCTAAATAATATTCTTGCCCTGAAACGCGATCAAGTGTTTATGAGTGATAATCTAAAATAAATAAAAGTTTCTAGATACAATCTCAGGTGCTCGACCGCAAGCTCCACTTAAAGATCAGATTAATCTCTGTAACTCTATACGACGATTTGTTTTCCCGCGAGCGTTAAACTCGCGAAAGTAAAACGGACCCTAGCATAACGGATTCAATTTCCCAGTTAGTTAGTGTACAACCAGAATCCATGTTATAACAGACTCGTAAAGTAAACATGGACAAGGATCCCTGAACAAGCTAAACCGCCCCTACAACGGTTCTACGACTCGCGGTTCGTTGGTTAAGCACGTGTAAAGGTCGAGCGTCGTTCTCACCGAGCTGGTCATGCAGGTGGACGAGGTAGACGAGCGCACCACGACTATCCTGTTCTGGTTGTGATCGTTGGAGGCGATCGTGGAGACGGCGGCGTGATTGACCAAGGCGTGGGTGTCGTTGGTGCCCGTTGAGCTGGAGTTGACATTCCCGGTGGTGGCGACGCCGCCGCCACTCAGGGAGGTCTGTCTGATCACCAGGACGCTGCCCGCTGGCTCCAGCACGACTACCTGCCTCATCCTCGTCGCGCGGCTCCCTGCCGGTCTGTCCTCGCCGAATGCGAGAGAGCGCACTCTCTTCCCGTCTGCTCGTCGACGACGACGACGACGGCGACGACGTTAAGCGTGTCGTTCTCCAGCACGACACGTTCTCCGGCTCTTAAAGCTCCCACCCGTCCGCTGCCGCCTGCTCCTCCTGCGCGCACAAACACATCCAGGCTGATATTAAAGCTGTCGTTTTAGGGGATGATCCTACCCGTCCGCGCCCACACCCGCCGCCTCCCCGGTGCGGATCTACACGCCCGCTTTCGTTCGTAACCGCGCGAGCCCGACCGTACCGGCGTGGCTTCTTCCGGAAGGCGAATCGATGGGATTATTTCTGCCGACACCGTCGACGAGCGGCCCGACGACTCTCTGCCTCTCTTTCAATAAGGCAGCTCTCGCGGCACACCACCTCGGTGTCAAAGTAGCGGGCGTGTGCGCGGTTTAAACTAAGGTCGGGTCCAGAAGCTGCCGGCTTTTAGATAATGGCCCGTTGCACATTCAATGCTTTAATGTGCCCCGCTTTTTCACCGAGCGTTCACACTTGTGGCGGGAGATCGATCGATCTAAGAAATTTAATTGAGAGACCCATCAACGCTGGATGACTTTGCTTGAAAGAAAGATTAATTCTTGTTAAATCGCCGCGTAAGAATGGAAAAAAATTCTTTAAACAAAATTTAATTAATAATTTATATAATTTTTGGCTTCTGCATTTAAAAGAATATTATCACATTAACATATTTGCCGCAGTAATGAATGAGCATATTTTGTTTCTTTCGAAAACATAAAGAAGTATAGATAGTGAAGATCTTTCATTTATATATAAATATTTTTAGGTATATTTACGAGATGGGCAAAATATATATCTCATGTTGACCTCGATTTTATTGCAATTTAAAGATCTGGTCATCCTATAGTTTAAAGCCCAGTGCGATTTTCTCATTTTCTCGGTTCACCCGAGCGAAGGAATTTGTTTTCGAAATCTCCGTAGCAACAGGAGATCTCGAAGGAATCGCAGCTTAAAATTGGATGGGTTTTGTTCAGAACCATTTGTGACCGCGTCGTGATATTTTGTGATACGCTGTGAGAAATAAAGAGAGAGAGAGAGAAAAATTTGTAGAACTGAAAACCACTAGAGAAACAAGATGTGTGATAAGGTTTATTTTTATAAAATAGAATTCTCCCCGAATTCAAAGAAAAAAACACATACTATCAATTCATAATTTAATATATATATATATAACTTTATAATTTAATTTATATGTATATATATATATAATTGTAAATTTATAAATAATAAATTTAATTATTTAAATATATATCCCTGATATTTAACAAATAATAATAAATCTTAAAGTTGTAATATTATAAAGAATTAATGCATTAGGAACGTTTGAATGTAATGTGCGTTTTTACAATATTGATTCTTTCTTGTTTGTATGAAATAAGACACAAGCATTATTTAATTAAGCACTTGAAACTGCTCCAAGCTATTGTTATATTAGCAATTTCATAAAAAAGATAAGAGTGTTTTTTTTATAAATGCATGTGAGTTATAATTTGCATCTCATTTGATTAATCTTTATGGAGAGTATGGTTTTCTATCCATTAGTCCAAGGTAGAAAGTAAGATTAAAATTATCGGAGAATCATCTGGCAAATTTCCACAGATTTATTTGAGCAGAGTTTTCACGTGAGCAAGATTGTTCATCTTCGTGGACTCTGCGGGATTACTTAGGTTGGCATACATAGTCATAAATGCATTTCTTGGCCGCCACTGTCACGGATCTGCTTAGCAAACAAAAGTGCATCATTGCCAATTTCCACGTACAACAATTCTAGCAATTTTTTAAAAAATCCCGATAACGTCTGTCGCATAGAAGCAATAGAAATAAATAGATTTTTGCACCTTTCATATGTCGTTCTTTTATGTTATAGATATTAAAAATTATAATATATTTATATAGCTATTTTTATTTGATCTTAGAAGTTAATAATAATGAACGTTCCTGCGTAAAGGATATGCACGCGCTATCACTACCGATGATGGGATAAGAATTTACAAAAACAATTAAAAAATATCGGTAATAAGAAAACGCGTGATTAAAAAAAATAAATTGGACGTCATTCGTTTTATTTCGAACTCTTTCAGAAGTAGTAACCCGTGTGATACCCCGATACTGATATAATCCGTCAAGCGTTCCGGTCGCGATGACGCGCGGCTCGTCACGTACGATCGGTGATAAATGCACGCCGTGTATTTTAGTAAGAATTAATGTCATTCGCTTGGCGTGCCTTCAATAGGCATTAAATATACAGGGTGAATGTTAAAGGCGAGTAAATATCGCGGTCATTCATGTATGGAGCCGTATCGAGCGCGCGCGTAGCGGATATCTGCCGGTACAACGGCACGTGCAGTAATAATAGAACCGTCGCGTCGCGTCGCCGGTGCATTCACATGCGGAGGATGTCCGTCCGTTACTATCCTATAGTATGTTGAGCAACTTACCGTCTAGACTTACGTATCTGTTTCGATTGCCGTAAGATTAGATCTCGAGTTTTAATCGGAACCGACCTGAAGTCGCACTCGCGAACGAAACTGAGTTAACACCGATCTCGGATTGCGCAGTCATTTGCATGAAACGAGGATGCTGGAGATTTGCCGATACAGCTCGAAGAAGGTGCCATGCGAAGACGCTCGAGAAAACTTCCTCGAAAATTCGAGCCACTTGGCGTTAAACGTTTCTTGAAGGATAGGGTAAGGGTACTAGTTCTGAATCACTCTTGGAATAAAAATTTATATTTTCCAGAAAGGTACCAAATAAGTAGTAAAATATTTAATGGTTATAAATAATTATAAAGAATATTTTATAGATAATTTTGTTCCATCTCATTACTGTTTTATATTTTTAAATTTTAATTAAATGAAATATCATAAATGATCCCCACAATTAGATCCTCATAATATGATTATTAAATAGAGACCCGCGGACATATTTAATCTCATGCAACTGACCATAATATTGTTTTTTTTTTTCATGAAATCTAATGCTATTTACTACATCCTGTAAAAGCCTTAGAGCAATTCTTATAGGTGTTAACTTTGAATGAATTTTTGAAGAAACACTTTAATTGACATCTCACATTTTATTATCCGACATCAATAAAATGTGCAGCGTCAGTAAACAAGAAATAATTGATAATTGATAAAGCTAAAACAAATGCTAAAGAATCTTGTGATACGCGCCATTCGACGAAAAATATAATAATTATCTAAATATGACAAATAATCCGGAACTAGCGTCTGATCTATATGTGGTTCTCCTATATATCCTGCGCTTTTTAATTAACAAAAGCATAAATTTACATTTGCATAATGTCCTTGGCTTTATTTTTTAATGGATCTTTAGTAAAATGGCTGTATAACGAATAATTATATATTATTTATTAAAATATATACGGTATTTTTTCGTACAACATATTTTATTAATGAATGCAAATATTTGATGTTTTTATGTTTTTCTGAAAAGGTAATTTTATAAAGTTTTTATCATAATTGGCATTTTTTCAATCAAATTTTAGAATTGCATTGCTATTTCGCAGCTTCACTATTTTTAAATTTTTGAAAGAAACTCTGGAACGATCAATGTATGCAGCTATTTTCTGGATATTCTTTTTAAATATGCTTTGACGCATCGCGTTTTACATCATAATATGAACGAATTTTAATAACCAAATAGAGTTAAAAATTGTAATACGAAGATATAATTCCAGAATTAAAAGCGATTAAAGCTAACTATTGACATAGTTAGATTTCACGTCGTACAACTATCGTACACAAACAAATAATTAAATTTTGTTTATTTACAGAATAACTAATCTCTGCATCGCAATAAAACTTTGCACAAATCATCTTGAATACTTAAAGTACTTATATAAAAAATTGAGATTTTTACCATTATTTCTTAATTACATTTCCATTAGAGCACAGATAAAAACACTTCTACTTCTTATTAAAATAATTTTTGATCCAGGTTCTATAAACCGTCCAAATTTTTTGTATTGCTTTTAAATGCAATATAGAATAATATGCATATATATAATAATATGCAATAATGCAATTTTTTCATTATTTCTTCATCATTATTTTGAAAATATGTGTAATACATCTTTAACTCGTGATATGCATTGCAAATCCAGCGTGTTATTTTTACTCGCGTAAACATCTAAAAATGACACATTTGACTGAAGCTCTTTTCACATCTTTTTTGCCGTTTTAGGTTACGTCATTTAACACGTTTAAACGTATTAAATTAAAAATTAATACGTTCGATCGTGTTAAATGACATGATTTAAATGTCAAGAAATATGTAAGAAAAGCTTCAGCTAAAATAACACGCTTGGATTTGCAATATGTAGACAATGTCTGCATTTAGTATGAGTTGAAAATTGCAGTAGTTAAATAATAGAGGTAGAGAGACACGACTCTTGTGACTGTTAGACAGATTTAAACTACATATCAATATTTATATTCTTGAAAAGGACCATATGTCTCTTTTTGAGCAGCCTTCCGAACATTTCTCTCTTTATATCAGATTTAGTAATACACGTTCTCTATATTGCAAAGCAGACATAATGGCAACGCAAATAAATAGCTCGATATAGGAACATTATACTCAAATAGACGATTTAAGTGCAAAGTGCAATTTGTGTCCCATAACTTATTAAAATTTTAAATGCTAAAGAACTATTGACACGTGCAAAATCATTTATTTTATATTATTTATTTTATAAGCGTAGAATAGTTCTAATTGACGAAGAGTTTTTTAATAATTCATGGACATATTTTGACAGAACTAGAGCAGCGTGTAATATTTGTGATAAAATGTATAATAATACAGAATCCAATCTGAAAGAACATCTGATGATAGAACACCCACCGATAAAATCTTTTGATCAATCCTGGGCGCAGCAATATTGCGCGCAATCAGAATAACTTGTCAAATGCAATTTTTGTAACGTTTTTTATAATGCTATATATAAAATAAACCATGTGGAAAATCATTTGATGGAAAAACATGTAGAAAATAAATTTGACTAAAGAAGGACAATAAACATAGGTAAATATGATAATACTCCAAATTGGAATACAATAAAACACTATTAGTGCACTATTAGCGCTTACATTTCTATATTAAACAGAAGAATTGCTTTAACTTGATCTTGAATATTATCGGATGAGTGCATATTCAAAGCCTGAAGAAAGTACTGCAGAAAATAAGATGGATACAATAATGAAAAAATCAGTAGCTAAAGAAAATGACAGTTGTAAGTTTTCGTTAAACTGATCCACATTCGAAAATCAAGACAAAACCTTATGATAAACAAATGCTAAATATCATAATTCAAATATATTTAGCATTTACGTTATATAAACGTTGTAAATATTCAAGTTAAATAGTCTCATTTTCAAATTTATTTTTAGGTTCAATAATTTAAATTTGTCATTCATTCAGTATCTGAATATTTAATAATTAACAGAATATTTTATATTTAAATAATCGAGTAAGTATATATATATATATAATATTAGATTCAGATGACATTTAAATCTTTATTTTTCATATATTCATATAATAAGAATCACAGAAATAAGCATTTTTTTAATATTTAATAATTGAGTAATGTATATAAATCAAACGACTTTATAATATTAATTATCAATACAGTTCCTATTTTTAATTACTTTGTATATAAATGCAGGTTATCCAGCAGTTCAAATATAGCGAACAACAACGATACAGATTTCAAAATGGCCATTGAAAAGTAATAACTAATAATAGATCAAGCAGTCTTGACTTCGATGCTTTCCAAGCCGAAATAAGTGTGCGTTTTTTACATAAGCGATTTTACGAATTAGGCATTGACTTTTGTATAAGTATGCAAGTTTATGAATTTTATTTTATGTAGCTTATGTAATGCGAATCTATCATTATAGTACTCATCAGGCGCGGATTATAAGGGGAAAAGGGAAGAGCGACCTCAACTTTAGAAATATCGTTCTTTTAATTCGCGCACTTGTTTCAGAAATTAATGATTTTTTTATATAATATATGATCGCAGTATTTTTTTTACAATCATTACGAAGTTTCAGGAAAATTATATTGATAAACTACGATATTTTAAGCGGTTCTTTTAGGCTTATCAAACGAGAAACATGTGTTCTAAATGCTAATATAAATGGATGTATCGCTATTAAATCAAGAAATTTTCTTTTGTAGACCAAACTGTTCTCTCGTATGAGCAAAATTAAATGCATCTGTTAATACACACTGTGGATTACACTTGTCACTCGTAATCCTTAGCCACGTCGTGTACGTCACATGTAATCCCGGGATTTGTGACTTGCAGACCATGCTTTTCAAGTTAAATTAACATTAAAGATGATTAAAGCATTGCATTTAAAAAATGACAGCGTATAAAAACTATATGAAAAAAAAAGATTTCACGTCAAGAAAGAACGTCACATATGTTGTATGGAA
This sequence comes from Aphaenogaster ashmeadi, assembly GCA_003063805.1. Classification (NCBI taxonomy): domain Eukaryota; kingdom Metazoa; phylum Arthropoda; class Insecta; order Hymenoptera; family Formicidae; genus Aphaenogaster; species Aphaenogaster ashmeadi. The sequence continues at coordinate 12,594 of NJRQ01000196.1, read as the reverse complement.
AGCAGACTCGCGCTCTCTGACTTGATTAAATTCATCTACATATATCACAAAAGCATTGCAGAAATAATTTTCTCTTCGCTAATGCCTCTTCACGTGGAATAAAATCTAACATGTCAAAATTGATGTGAATGAGAAACCAGCCAATGAATAAAATCTAACGATGTCAATAATAACGTATAAATAAAGAGGATATTAAATGCAACACGTTTCTCCTATCGCGTTTTCGGGCATAGAATTCTTTAGTAGACTGCCATGTACTGTCAGTTTCGTCCTGAATCGTTAACCGGAAAATCGCATGTAGGTGACTACGCGTTAGATCGATCGATCTCCAGGCACCCATATGTGTTGCGCACGTCTTCCAAAAGCGAAACCGTCACGCTACAGGGATCGTCGCAGTTTGACGTTTATGAAGCGGTATTAAAGGACGCATAGCGAGCTAAAAAACAAAACTGAAAAGATTGACTAGGAAACTTTCGATCGAATGTCGAGCATCCCTCCACAGCAAATTTTCTTCCATTAATCACCTAAAGAATTTCATTCGCTTATGATAAATCCTTCCTTGCCCATCTATTAAGAAATTTTACGTCATAAATTTTTCATGTGAGATGAAGTAATAGAAAATAAAGAAAGTTAAGAAGGCATTGCGATATAATAAATAATTTTCTAATAAATTATATACTTGTATTTTTTAGAATTTTAATGATTATTCAACGAATATATACGCGTTTTTCTTAATTACTTTATGTAACTATTAAATATATGTATTGGGAAAATCTATATTTTATCTTGTCCATTTTGTAACGCCGGATTGTTATCAAAATTCAAGAGAAAAGTATTTTAACATGTTGCTACAAAATATAATATTTAAATATTGGGTATATAGATAGTGTAATCAACAGCCAAGCACATCGCTTTTGATACGTTAGTTATATCCGAGAGTGAACATCAGTTTCCAAACAGTTAGTTAGGAGTCGGAGATATTCCAAAGTGATGTTCCTATGCACGTTCCTAGTTACGCTAGTTGCTACTATCGTTTTCGAACGAGCCGTCAGAATCCCAGGCGGCCGGAAACGCGTGGCGCGTCACTCTTGATAACAGCTGATTACGATAAACTCATCGAGATAACGAGTCCAGTTTGACGGGACGCAATGTACATGCGTTGATATTATATCGATAACGCACATGCTATTGAACTTTTTCTCTAGTATGAAAGTGACTGACGAACGCACATATTTGATTGTAAATTCAAGACTTGTTATTTTCCTCTTCCTCGAGAATTACTTATAGCAAATTCGATCACTCGCACTACACTGGATTAATGGATATTAAAGGCTGTTACACATGAACATATTTAAATGCAATAGTACAATATAATCAGTTTAACGATGAAATCATTAATGCGTATTTTGCTAAATCATGATTATTTATATAATTTAAAATATTTGAAAATATGTGCTTTTACATTTAAATAACTTCATGTATAGTGGCTTTTAATATGCACTAATCCAGTGTAGTGCGGGTGACCGAATTCGCTATTAAAGACTGGTTACATAAAAACTATATTAAATAACAAATATAAATATGAAAGAAAGCCCGTATCGGTTGCGGCGGAGCTTGGTGCTTAATAATAATTATTTTTGTGAATATTCCTGCTCATGTGAACTGCGCGCCTCATATTCGTCGGTCTTGAAACACAGTCCTTACATGAAGCCGGAATAATTCATATATTAAATTGACGAGCAATTTAATCATTTTTGATGTTCACTAGCATCTATAAGATCCCCCATTCCCCGAAAAAAACTGTAAAGAACTTATTGCGATTATATTAAATAAATTTCTCATTTCCAGCTATCCTTCACATCGATCCGAGAGTCTTCGCGCAACAAGAAGACTCGAGAAAAGAGTTCTTGCTTCAATAAGTCAAGGCAGTGAGACCAAGGGATTAAACTTGTGTTCTGAAAATATTATCCTTCACAAGGGTCTTTCAGCCCTTAAGGGACGTATTTACAACACGGGTGCTGTTAGAGAAGATTACGTCGCGTCCGCGTTAACATCCAAGACGTTTGCATTATGAAAGGCAACAACAGAGATTTCTTAGATTAAAGAAATTAATTATTAGCAAATTGCCAAATTTTAGCGCAGAAAATTAGCAGAGAGGGAAAAAGGAGTAGAAGCATAAACTAAGCTTAGAGTGCCGTAGAAACGCGAGAATGATCTCTACATTTATTTATTTGCAATCGGGATATTTAAAGACCGAACTTTTGAGCTTCCCAACATAATTAAGTACGGAACAATTAATAAGAAAATGCACCTTCTATTCGGCTGTATATATATGAAGATCCGGGGGGAAAAACAAGGAATGTCAGTTTTATACTTTTGAGTAAAATGAATTTTAAAGTTTGTTATTTCCCCTATACCCGAATGTTCTACCTTCATTTTTTCACTGATTAATACAGTTTTTAATCCAAGATGTACATTGTAGTATCATTGATGTTTGTAGTATCTCTTAAACGCTACAAAATGACGTGCGCGCGCGACCATATCTCATTTTTAATAAAACTGACATTCCTTGTTTTTCCCCGGGTCTTCATATATAAACCTTACTAAACCTGTAATATTAAAAAATAAGTATATGTAGATATTTCCGAAAAAAAATATTTTACGGAACACCGTGACGGAAGCTTGCAACTTAGATTTAATTTATTTTCAGATTGAGCGGTCCCTGGGACAACAAAAACGTGAAAATTGATATAACGCTTATTTTTCATTAGCCACTGCCTCGAAAACTAAATTTATTACACGGGCGATAAGATATCGAACTTACACGCGAAGTTCTTTTAAAGCGCGAGCGTGACTCCGACTTTTTTCCGACAGGAATTATCTTTCAAAAATATACTCGCCCTTGAAAGATAAAACCCCATTTATCGCAATCATCTAAAACTCGCGAAATATCGCCATTGTATTCTGCGCATCGATGCAACGATAAACCATGCGTAGTATTACGGTATTTTCGAGTTACACGATTTCGAGCGCGATTAATCCAAATAAATCTTCATGAACTAATCTTTAAGGGATTATAGCAAATCGAAAAAAAGAGGGAGTATTATTCAACACCATATAAAATTTTTATTTAAAAAGATAGACAAATAATATTTTCTTGTTGAAAAAACATATTTTTAATAATAAAATTAAGATGCAAGATTATAACAAAAATACTGAAATAATAAACAGTAATGACATTCTAAATAATCATTGCAGTCTGTGCGCGCCGACAAGGTGGCCAAGATCTTAGCTTCGATAAACTATCTGAGATAAAAAAGTAAGCATTTTTTACTTTGCATTTGTCATTTTCGATTCACAAAGAGAATTTTTAAAAATTTTATTTTTCACGAAGTTAGACACATCTAAACATGGAAAATGCATTTTTTGAGAAACTTTGTTTTTTCTTTTATAACTCAAGAAACAAAATTAAAACAACAAAAATAAAACTGGACAACTGAGAGTGACAGCGCGGTAATTAGTGCGCAATGATTATGATAATTGAGTAAAAAAGTATATATTTACTTCATATAATAAATTGTAAGACGACTTGACTGGCCATAGATGGTATTTTATTACTACGTATCAACCGTACGAATCTTGATACGGATTGTGGTCCTCTACGAGTATTAAATTTAATAATAATAATGTTAAAGCATCTATAAGATTAATGCTAAAGTATCTTATAGATGCTTTAGCATTATTATTATTAAATTTAATACTCGTAGAGGACCACAATCCGTATGGTTGATACGTAGTAATAAAGTACTATCTATGGCCAGTCAAGTCGTCTTACAATTTATTATATGTTAATTATTTACTGGCGATTTAGGAATATTAAAGTTTCTGGTTATATTTACTTCATTAATACATGTGTAGTAGTAGTAGTAGTACTACTAATACATGTGTATGTTATACAATACGAACGTTTTGGTCACGTTTCGAGCCATCTTCAGCGACATGAGTTAAGGTATAAATATGATTTTTATAATTTTCCTCTAGCTCCTGATGTGCATCGGAGTGGGACCTTCTAATTTACAATAATTAAGAAGTATACACTCCACTAATTTATGGACTAAGTGAAAACCAATGCAACAAAGGAACGAGATCACAGATTGAAATTCGTTGGTCAATTGAAAAAAACAAAATAAAGAATAAGAACTGTACAAGTCGATTTGTTAAAATTAATAAGTGTCGTTTCGATAAAGTAACTGAACTCAACGGCTGTCAGCGATTAAATGAGAATAATTATATACAAAATTAAAAGTAAGGAAAAATTTCCGTCGAATCAATCCGGAATATTATTAAAAATATTACTTCACAAAACTTCAAATTGATCGGATAATAAACTATATTTCAGTTATCGTGGTCATCATTTTCAAGAATAATGTGTTAAGAAAAGCGTTTAAAGTCTTGAGACGTAAATGTTATTATAATATTATAATAATATTATAATATTATATTAATATAATTTTTAATAATTTACTTACAACTATTAATCTATACTAGCTCCATTTATGACTTTAACTAGTGGAAAATGAAAAAAAATTTCTATTTTTTGAAATTTTTAAAGTCCTATAACCTAAATAAAGACTTGCTTAAAACGCTTATAAAAGCTGGGCGCATTTTTAGTTTTCCATTTAGGATCTTCAACGCTTTTAATTCAAAACAGCTATTCTAACATTCGGAAACATAATTCCAAACAGAGTCGGTGCTGGAAACACGGCGCAATAAGTTCCCGATTTAATAAAGCTTGATTGTTCTCTCCGGATCGATCGACGTCGTGCGAATCCAGCACGCTGCAAACCGCTTCGCGTTCGGCGAAACCAACGCGGCGTTCCCGCCAAAAGTGTCGCCGCCGCCGACGCGGAGGAACGTGCCCGTCGCGATCCGCGCGGATTTTCCGCCTCGAATCCGCCCGCGACGGATTCCGTACGGTCGCCGCATGTGCCCGGGGACAAAGCGCGAGATTCCTCCCTCGCGGATGGCGGCGGGCGGTGGGCCGCGGGTTTACGGTATGCGCTAAAAATAGCGGCGACCATAAAGCCGCCACGCGGACGGGCGAAATCGCGAACGCGACGGCGACGCCGACGTCGCGACGTCGCGGCGACACGCACACGTTCGTGTTTTCCCCCGTGCCTCGTAGGCGCGCACCCGATTCTCCATACCTCGTTTCTCCCCGCGGCTCGCCATTTACCAGGGGATGGAGACGCTCTAGATTATTTGATGACGCACAGAAAAAGAGAGAGAGAGAGAGAGAGAGAGAGAGAGAGAGAGAGAGAGAGAAGCGATGTGCAGATATGGGATACTCACGGGGTCCGTGCTCCGAATGAGAACAGAAGGCCCGTCGCCGATGAGGGCAATCATTTCGGCACGCCGCGCTTCCCGGTGCGCGGCGTCGCGTCGGCGCGTCTCTCCCGGGCGTCTCTCCCAGCACAGCTCGTTCACCAGCGGCAGCGGTAGCGGCGACGACGGCACCTTCCTCCGCGCGACGGTACCGCGACGCTCATGATCGACGACGACGACGGCGACGACGCCTGGTCCACGACAACTGCGGTGGCGGCGGCGGCGACGGCGACGGCGACGGTCTTCTCCGATTGCGCTTCCTCGTGCACGTCGACTCGGCGTGCGTACGTGCGTGCGTGGGTGCGTGCGTGCGTGCGTGCGTGCGATGCGCGACACTCTCACGCAGGGAATCGCGCGATCACGCGTGCCCGCGGCGGCCGCGGTCGATCCTCGGAATCCATGACAGGTATACGTGCGACACGTATACGTTGTACGTGCACGGAGCGGAGCGGAGCGAGGCGAGGCGTGGACCGCATGCGCCGCCCCGAGGCAAGAGTCATCGCGCTCTGTGCCGTCGCGAACGCGCCAGGGCGGACGTAGACGAGAAAACTCGCGGGCGGAAATTCAAAGCGTTCCCGCCGAGCGCGCGCCGAGTTTCCGCGGAACCGGAGGCGGCGATCGCGCGCCGCGGACGTAAGCGCGAGGTGTCGAGGCGATTTTTTTCACGACGATCGCACGTAATCGCGAGGAGTCACGTAGACGCCTACCGCATCGATAAACGACGCGCGAAGAATAGTTTAAGACGGCCACGAATCGTACCGTCGAAAAGTATCGCGCTACCTAATCAAGATCGTAAGGATCCAAGCGGGAAGTTGACACGGAAGCGAGAGTGGAATCGTCACTGGTTATTCATCTATTATCCTGCGATTCGTAGTATTTTCTATTATAAAAATCAGCGCTTTTAGTGTCTTTAGGTCTTTAAACGCGTCGTGGTTTGAAATGTCCGACATAGTGCTTCGGCGAGAAGTCGCATATGTATCGATATATCGTTCGATATTTCGAGAAGAGCGGGTAGCGCGCACTTCAGAGCCAAAATTTTCGAAGGTCTTCTCAGCAGCTTGTTTTCATATTCTTTTTCGAGACATAAACAACTCCTTATCTCGCCGATCATCTTGGTAATATTTTTTCATAAATCCGATGTCGTAAATAATCATCGTACCGACTGAAGGTGAACTTTTATGTCGAACGCTCCGTTTAGCGCGTTTTTGTCTCCAATGGCACTTGACTTTACTCGAAGCATCTATAGTCTTCGATTGATCAATGTAAAATGTAATTTTATTTGAAATTACATTTTATCGACTTTGCGTTGTTCGAGTTAATTTTGCTGAGTCAGTTGAGGATAATATTGAGGATGATAATTTGAAGAAAAGCGGGATAATTAAATTTAACGCACGATAATTTATTTTACACATATATTTCATTACGCATTCGAGCGTTCCTTTAGAGAGACAAAATCAATCACGCTCGTACAATCGATCAATGCTTCTTTCTACTCTTATTTTCATGCATGAATAACAGATTAATAGCATTCTACATTTCATTGAGCGCATCGCAAGCTTGCACCGAATGATCCGCAGCATATATAGATTTGTTCAGTTTCGCTCAAACTCCAATACCAAAGAGGCCGTAACTCCTTTGGAGCACATATATCATTACACAAGAAATGAGTAATTAAAATTTGCGTATACATACATATATTAATACATTATATAATACAGAAATTCATGATGTGCTCCAAAACAAACATTCGTTATGTATAATAATCCTATAAATATATTTATATTTCTTGGATATAGATCATCCTAATAGTTGTATTAGTTCCAGAGACAAAAGACTTCTAGAGACAAAGACTTTTTAATTATTTCGCTTGGAATTATACAGTGTTTCAGGACCCATGGGACAAACTTCTGGGAATGATAGGTCTCACCAAGAGAATCAATTTTTGTTAAGGAACTCGTATCCTCCGACGCGTCCTTAAGACTAAAGCTACCAACAATTTATATATACCTATTTCTACCGAACCAGTCGAAAATGATCGGTTTTTAAATAAAAGTTTTATTTTTTCCAATTGAATGCAGACAATATGTTTATCAGAAGAAAGGAAAGAAGAAGAGACAGATATTGAAAAATTGATTATATGTATATTAAGGAAAAGTCGTGAAGTCAATTGAGGAAAAGCGATAATATTGAATGCAGAATTTTTAATCAAATGTTTAAAAACGGTCATTTGACCGGCGGTGGTAGTTTTAGTGTTAAAGAGCTACACGTCCTTGATCAGACCGCCTGTGAGGTAGGCAACCGATCGCGCGGCAGCATTCGCGGTAACATTTGACAATACTAATCTACACGTCCTTTAATTTTGTTTTTACTTTTATTGTTTTAACAAATATATAAAGATGATACTTTTCTTCGCCAGTTAACAATAAACACCAAATAATAAATTAATTCGACCTGACTGGCCAGATATATTTAGAAACATACTCAGTATAGCATCTCTATTTGAGTTTGACTGACGTGTTTTCTTATATGTTTCATCATTTATATTATATTCCGATGTTTTTCATTTTATATTTTACTTTCTATGACGCATATTATATATAATGTACTTGGACATATGTTATATTTTAATATGTGTTGGATAAGATTGATGTATCAACGCACTTGAAAAGGACCAAAACTGATGGTCGAAACGTAGTGCCCTGTTTCTAAATATATCTGGCCAGTCAGGTCGAATTAATTTATTATTTGGTTTTTATTGTTTTACATGGACTACTACTGTTAAATGCCATATGGAATGCTTCCATGCAACCGGTTGCCTATCTTATAAGCGGTCTGATCAAGGACGCATAGATCTTTAAGGATGTATCGAAGGATACGAGTCCCTTAACAAAAATTGATTCTCTTGGTGAGACGTATCATCTCCTAAAGTTTGTCCTATAGGCCCTGTGTGTGTGTATGTGTGTGTGAGAAACACCCTGTATAATACTAAAAACTTGTAATGGTTGTTTTGATACAAAAACCAAGATAAAAATCTCAGGTGATTCAAGTAAATATATATAAGCAATCCATGATCATACCTAATTATAATCTTCAGTAACAATTTTCAATTAAAAAAATTAACAAAATCTGATTATACCTCATATCATCTACTTCGCATGGCGTGATATCGTGGCTAAGTTGTAAGAATCGACACAAAAAAATGGACGACGTGAAAAATTGGCACAAAAGAAATAATCTGCCTAGTATTGATTATCATGATATTTGGTTAACACCTTTCCACACAAGTTAGAACCTATTTTTATTTTTGCATTTAAAAATTTTCTTCTAACATAATATCGTCAAATAAAAACGAACGTCACTCTTGCTAATTGCACTATAATGTACAAAAAAATTTTTCCTGCAGTTATACATCAATTTTGTGCTGACAATGGAATTCTTATTTCGATTGTCCATAACTTCGCTACATATCGTGCACAATTCGGATTAATCATCCGAATAATTTCAGATCATCGCTTCGAATATGCGCTACAATGAAATAATAACGAGAAATAGCCAATATCGATACACGTAGTCGTCACTTCCGCATTGAGATTACTTCTTTACAATTATTTACGCCTCGACATCGAGACTCGGAATCATTAACATCGCGTCTCATACAAGCCACTGCGCCCTATGTAACGGACCCATTTTATCACATCGTGATCGGAGTAATTCAATTTGGACTCAAAAACTTTCAAGTAACGCACTTTAAAACCGGACGGCGCAAACGGCACCTCGAAATTCATAGATATCGGTGGCCTTGTCCATTTCTTCTTCGTGTCCGTCTCTAGTAGATCGATTTCGGCGGATAGTTGCGTTTCCTTCATGCCGGCCATGCGCTTAATCTTCCAAACAATCGCGTTCTCTGATGCTTTATATTTCGCCTTACCCTTCAAACATATCAGCTGCACGCCGGCAGTATTTAATGGCGTCGGTACCCGCACTTCTATCTTCTGCCCCAGCAATGATGGCTTGAAGTTTGATTTCAGAACCGCCTTGACTTCCATTTTCGTTCGGCCCACTTCGCGCACTAACGGTATTACGCGGAAAGGCAATGATATATCCTTCGTGGTACGGTATCTGTAAATAAAGATGACGGTACACGGTATTTTTATATCTCGAAAGCATAATTACTTTCGTGATCTTATCTCACCTCATCAGCTCAAATTCACCATCCGGCGGTATAAAACTAATGGAATGTTCGGTCTCGAATTTGCTAAGCTTAACGCACTGATGGAATTGGCAGTCATCAATAACGACAACCGGTTTGCCGGATCGAGCACCTGTGGGATCGTCACCGCCACCTCCCAATCCACCGCCCCCTTTCATGCCCTTAGCCTCCATAACAATTTTGTCGTTAATCCCAAACTTGCATTCCGGCATACCGGATAAATAAGATTTCATTACCACCTTGAAAAAAATTTTTTATCAAAAATCTGTGAAAGCTCTGAAAAATTATTTTACTTTCTTTAGAGAATTTACCTTCCCAGCAACATGTGCGCTAAGAACCTGACCCTGAGGGCTCATCAATAGATTCACATATTCAAGTACATCCAAGAAAAGCTCATTACGCCTGTACTTTATACCCTCTCGCCTCCATCCAATCTGACCAGTGACTTGCGATGTTATTTGAGCTTGTTCTTCCTTGGTGGCTGATTTCACGCCTTGTTGAGTGATAAACGTCTTCAGCACTCCCGTATCACAGTTCTGTGGATATCCAAAGTCAAGTATCTCTGTAAAAGAATAATAATAATGTTATGAATAAAGTTTTGAGGTAAAATCACATATAATATAGTTATTAAAATAATAATTAAACTTTAATACTAACCATCGAGCAGCTCATAAATAAGCACAAAATTATTCTTGATATTCTCTTCTGAAATCTTGCCGAAATATGATTGCATAACATCTATGATTTTCAGCAGCAGCTCAAACACCATAGCTGCATTAACATTTTGTTTGGTAACAGCGGCTAACCAAATGTTAGCGCGTTTTATATGGAAAAACGATGTTCTGGCAATGTTGGTTACAGGCGAGCGTACTTGCTGTCGTGCATGGATGACATTGACGCGAAACGCATCTACTGCGTTACGGCCAATATCATCCCGATACACTCGGGAGATGAGCACCTCCCCCTTGTGGTTGTAAACAAACAGACCCCCTATCATTTTGACAGAAGGCAGCGCTAGCCTTCCAAGTCCAAATCAATCTGCGACAAAAATTACTATGATTAATATCAACGTTCTTAATAGCAACATCAAAGTTCTTAATAGCTTCAACCCTGATCTATAATGGTTATAGTTAGCTTTCAGCCTTTTGCTCTAAGCTAAATAATTTCCTGGTAGAAAACATTTCCTGCACTGTCTTAAGCCTTAAACTTTATAGTTCAGATCTGGCTAACTTTTAATCTTTAGAAGGCCGTAAGACATTATTATTTCTCGAAATCAACGTCATATTTTGCATTCGATTATATGTTAAACATATATATTTTTTCCTAGAGCAGTTTTCATAATTAAGAAAAAAATCATGCGGCCCTTTAAAGGTTAAAGCTTAGAAATTATGACCTAAAGTGGTGTTTACAATAAGATTTTAAGTCGTAAGACTTAAGAATATTGACCAATTACAGTCAAACGTTCTAAATATAAGACCGCAATTTTAATTGTAATTGGTTAATATGCTTAAAAGTCTTACAACTTAAAATCTCATTGTAGACACCAGTTAAGGCAGTGTGATAAACGTTTTTTGCTGGAAATTACCTAGCTTTAAAACAAAAGGCTAAAGGCTTACTACACCCATCATAGACCGGATTTTAAAGTAGCATATCACGACAAATACCAGTGCAACGAAATTTCTACGAACTTTAAATTCAGTTTTTAAGAAATAATCAGTCAATGAATCTGTAACACACTCAGAGTCATTAATATAATTCCAAAGGTTGATACCAAGATACTATGGACCATTATCCTCAAATCTGGTACATCAAAATGCGGTTCGAAATTGGTATCAAATAAAAGGTCTCATCAATCTTAAGCCAAAAAAATTCCAGCTTGGAGCAACTCATTGTTCCAGAGAAAACAGCTCTTAAAAGTCCCAAAACCGATGGCACTACTTTTGTTTATATAGACTTTTAAGACTTTGATCGTGTTCTAACTTGCTCCAAAAATTGATTTTAGTAAAATATGTTTAAATTGGGATCGCCAAGTGAATAGACTCTCAAATGAATAGTGTTCACATTGAACTCACCAATTGATTGTTCACTTTTTGCCCTGATGCTAGGTCCCTAGAGCGGTCCTAGTTAGATCCCAAACCCTTAGCAATCCCAATTTAAACATATTTTACTAAAATCAATTTTTGGAGCAAGTTGGAACACAATCAAAGTCTTAAAAGTCTATATAAACAAAAGTAGCGCCACCGGTTTTGGGACTTTTAGGAGCTGTTTTCTCTGGAATGGTGAGTTGCTCCAAGCTGGAATTTGTTTTTTGGCTTCAGCTTGATGACACCTTTCATTTGATACAACTTTCGATGTACCAGATTTGAGGATAATGTTAGCATCAGCCTTTCTGTTGGGAAAATCAAATAATAAAATCAATAAAGCATCCCAAAACATACGTTCCAAAAAATGACTCGACACTGTGTGACCACGTATCAAGTAAAATGATAAACAATAATCTGGCATTTGTCTCCAGATAAGACATGTCTGTCCTACGTTAGAAGTCTTTAATTAGACTGATATATAACATGGAAAAAATGTTGCGCGATATGTGCGGCTTGTATCACGGAGAGATTTGTCGGGGTGCTCCGTAACGGCGGACGAAACGCCCCGTTTGTCAAGTGACACTTGGAACCGTCCGTCCGGTATGTCTTGCGAACGGTTAGTATTATCGATCGTACGTGGACCCCCGCGTAACCCTTCGCGTCCGAGTCGCCGCCACCGCGCTCCACGGCGACCGGGTCACCGGCGTCGGGGAACGCGGGAACGAGTTTCACTTACGCATGACTCTCCCCCGGAGGGTGACCCGCCGAGATTTCCTGTCTGTGATTCCGCCCTCCCGTTCACCGTGACCGCGATACCCTCGACGCTCGATCAGCGAGCTGACGGACGGGTGACGGAAGCAACACCCACTTTCCGATATCGCCAACGAGAAACGAGCCACGGGCCACGGGCGACGT
>NJRQ01000195.1:323149-343078 GCA_003063805.1 Aphaenogaster ashmeadi | reverse complement strand
TTATTAAATTAGACAATTTTAATTTTTATCTTCTCTAGAAAAACGTGAAAAAAACGTTTCTTAAATTATAGTTTTAAAAACGTTTTTGTCTAAACGTTTTTTATTGGTGCTTAAACGGTTAAAAACTTTTGGATACGTCTAGGAAACATTTCTGAAACGAACATGTGCTACCTGGGTGGACGCGGTGGAGTTTATTTTCTCGTAAGTAAAAAACTACCCAAGATATAATAAAAGATGCAGCATTATGAGATTATTCACTCATGTTCTAATAATATGATTTTTTAAAGGAGAGTTCCCAAAAGTGGATTCCAAGATGAGATTAAAGAGATGTTACTTGGAAAGTACAATTATATAATTAAAACGACGAAAAAATATTAAAGACGACTAAGATGGATATCTATCTAAATATCCATTGGATATGACATGGATGTTTAGTGAACATTGGCTTAGATATCCTATGGATATTTCTGAGATCTCGAATTGCGGACATTTAGATATATAAAGTAGGGTTCAGACAAAAGATTCGAATATATTGTATGTTCGATCTGTTCGAATAGTTCGAAGTAAAAAAAAGGAAACATCCAGTTCAAATATTTCGGACAATTTGAACTTAAGCAGTGATCGGTCTGTAATGTCAATTCGTTATGTCTGAAGTTTGGACAGTTCGGACAGTAAAGATTGAGTATTGACGCAGTATGTAAACAAAAGAGCAGTTTTGGGATTACTTCAATAAATCTTATAATAATAATGAAGCTCAATGCAATATTTGCAAAGATATATGTCAATGCAAAAACAATATGTCACAATATGTTTCTTTAAAAACGTATCTTTATATTAAAAAATGTTATTTTGCAATTTTATTTATTTTAATTATATATTATTTATTTCAATTATAAATTATTTTTACCCCAATTGTACAATAATTTTAAATGTATGTACAATATTATTAATATTTCATAAAACTTAGGTTCGAACTATAATAATTTTGAACTTTCGGATCTGAAGTGAGTTCAAATAGTTCAAACATATCTTCAGGTCGAAACGTTTGAACTATTTGACGTTCTAACTTGAGGTTCGAACTGTCCGAACTTGAAATTCGAACTGTCCGAACTATTCGATCACCTAACCCACACGGAACATAGCGTCCATTAGACGTCGATACAACCTCTATAGCTCCATGCGACGTCTATCTCCATGGTGGAAGTCAGATGGATCTCTAATAGAGATCTATACTATCTTTATAATAGATATCTTCTACAAATCCATAATGGACGTCCATTAGACGTCTATTGTGGATGTATAATAAATACACACGCGCGTCTGCATTACACCATTTAAATATGTATTTATATATGATTATGCTGCACATATAAAAGTATTAAAATAAGATTACAACAAATTAATAGTTTACGAGATATTTTATACATTATTTTTGTACATTGTGGCATAAAATGAAAAATATCTCAAGAAATATTAATTTTTCTATTATTATTCTTATATATCTTTCTTTAATATTTTTAAACACAGAATAATAAGATGGACCAATTGGTGTAAAGAAAATATATAGTTACTTAAAAAAAAATTATGCAGTTTATAACATGCAATTACATATTTTTATAGTATTTTTATAATATTTTACATATTATGTTATATTATATTATTTTTATATTATTTTTACGTAATAGACAGAATTATATCTCTCCTTAACATATAATCGTTAGCAGAAGTTTCAGGATAACTGTTCCCGTCCGATCATCAAAGTGAAGGAGCGTTGGATGGGATCCGAAGTTGGATGGGTGACCGCTTGGGAAGATGTTGGCAAAAAAAGAATAAACTGAATTTCATGATCATATATAATTATATATGGATATATTTTGTATACAATTTTATATAATTATACATAGCCATTTATATATAATTATGTATAAACAATTTTTTACCGGGATGTCTATTAGACGTTTGTTAGATATGCAAATAGCGGAACTCTGGATATCTAATGAACATCTACTGGAGGTTACAAGGACGTCTATTAGATGTTTTCAATTTCCACCATGGATGTCTAATGGATCTCTAATGTACCTTTCTGTTCCGTGTGGGAATGTTTCCGAGCACTATATAAAGCACGTCTAATGGATGTTTCCTATACATATTCGTGGATATCTGAATATCCATCGGGAGATATCCATTAGATATCTAATACAAATTATGTTCTGTTTGGGCGGGAAATATCGCAATGTTAAATTCGTCTCACTCGCAAAAGTGTCATGAGCGTGTCGCATTGTCTAGAAACATACGTGTAAGCATTGCGTTTCTCTCTAATCGTTGCGTGTAATTCAAACTCAATCGCTGTCGTCTCGTTCCGCAGGTGTGCAATATAGCGAGCGTAGTGCGCGCCTTGATAGACGTGCGGCAGTTGATTCGATTGGCGCGTGCGCGGCACTTTGCGGCGGCTCGACAGTCACGTGAACGCGGCAACTTCAGTTCGAATGCGCGCGGTTACGGTGCATCGTGAAACGTCGAATGCGAGCGGCATATTTTTCACCGTTTCGTCCTCGTCCCCGTCAACGACGTTGCAAACACACATCCGGGACATGCGTGACTGAACGAGCAATCGACGCGGGAGGATAAGACGACCGTTGTATTGCGACGATTCGCTATCTGATCTGATGCTTGTCGAGTCGCATTGAGGTGAGTGCACACGTTACTTGTGCGGCCATTTTTACCGCGCGCGCTTTTCTTCGCGCGGAGATTCGCGACGAGAAATTGTTTGAGTATGAAATCGTATCCAATATATAACATTTGGCTAACGATTCATTTTCATAATGAACGTTTTCTTCCCTGCAACCCGTTCTGCGTCATATCGCGTTTCGGTGGATCAAGCTCGATTTTACAACAAAAGAAGCTTTTAATAATTGGATAATTATTTAATTATCTATATTGAATGTTCTAAAGGCACATAAAAATCATAAATATAATTTATTCGGAGCTTTATTATTTTTGAGCTTTAGAATTTTTATTAATAGCGCAACATACATAATATGCATATGTGTATGTAGAACATACAAATGTAGAAATGTATGTAGAACGTACAGATCTACATTTTTGGAATCTGCATTGGATAAAAATGTCTCGGGAAAGTTTTGCAATATTAAACGGTTTAACCTGTGACTTTTCTCTGGCATATATCTAAAAATTGGATTTTGTTTTAATTAAGGTCAGGGCAAGTAATTCTTGTCTAAAGGTAACTGTAACAGCAACTGTAACACAATTAGAAACAAATACTGTCATTAATCATATTTTATGTATGAATAAATTTGGCACATTTTGAACATTCAATTATGATGGATAGCATTATTTAAACGACTAAAATATTCAATGCGAAAAATGAAGCAATTTTATAGTTGTACGATTTATTTCAAACACGATCGTGTTCAAAATTTAAAAATTATTGAGTTATTTATTTTTGTGCTGACATTTTAACTGAATAAAAATTTATAATGTTTAAAATAACATTTAAAAATGTTAAAATCAACCGGTTTCAATATGAATTCATATTTTATAAATTTTGAATTATTGATTTAATTTTAGACATAACAGAAGTATTCAAAATCTTTCATTACTCTCTTCTAAATATTAAATAGACAATTAGATATCGTGGGAAATGTCAACTTTCCCATAAAATTGATAGAGCGACGCTTTATATTTAGACGCGAGAAATTGCTCGTTAAGAAAAATTGCTGTTACTGTTTATTGCTTTTTTTTGCACGATTCTTATTAAAAACCTGCTTTTAACCTTTATACGTAACCGGGATTACTGCGAGTAATTTAAAGAATCTCTATGGCAGTGAATATCGGAACGCAGCCTTTATATGAATCGTTTGGCACTATAGAAATACCGGTATGACACGTTCCATACCGATTAAAATATCTATATCTAAAGGTTATCATCAATGGGTTATTCGCGAATGCTTTTATGCAGTTCAGAGAGTTTTTCAACAGTATCTTTATCGATGCCCTAAATACCATGACGGTATATAAAACATATATATGTATATATGTATGTATAGATTTTATTATATCCTTAAGATAATACCATAAAATATATTTTCTATCTAAACTCTTAAGCCGGTATTCATAGTCCGTTCTTATCTCAAGATTTTAGTAATGTCTGCTAATACAGCTCTGTGATTAGTTTATGATATCTTAAGATCTTAAATATAAGAATAGATTATAAATATCGGCCTTAATAAAACGGATCGGACATTTCCGAATCAATATCTATTATCCTATCTTCAAATGTAGTGTCAAATATTGCAAAAGACACTATATTGCAAAAAGTAGTGTCAAATATTGCAAAAAACACCTATAATTTAAATGCACAAAAATGGATATGACGAAAAGCTTTCTATGAAATTTTATTATGATTCGTATCGGCAAAGTAATTTTTATATTTTTTTGCATTTTGCTTTTAAAAAGATATTTAAAGTTATAATGGATTTTTTAATTTTAATTTAATAAAATATAACATTGGAGATAGTAACAAGAAATAGCTAGTTTTTAAAAGAATTTACCACTCATTTACGGACGAACAGATTTTGAATTGTGCATAAATAAATGCAGCACAAAATATTTGGAATTATTTACTCTAAAATACGGCAGTTTTATTTTAGATTTAAAATGTTTTTATCGGACAGTTTTATTTAATAACATGTCCAGCAAAATTGGTCAACTGCATAATATACGAAAAGACACAATGAAATTTTTCATTATCAGAAATTGTTTTATGCAGTTTTTTAAAATTATTATTAACTTACTTTTACTTATTTTTTTTAACTTACTGTTTGAAGAGTGGACTTTTTGAAGACCTCTGAAATTTTTCTCATTAAAATAAATTTTATGTAACAATATTTAATAAGATAACATTCAACTTGATGAATATATCGAGTTTTTATAAATACGACTACTTATATTATTTTAGCAATGCAATTAAAATTTTATCTATACAATATGTGCGGCAAGTTGGAACGCTAATGACGCGCGTTGCTAAATTTGGCTGTCTTTGAACTAGATTTTCATTGACGGTTCGTGTAATCGGAGCGAGGTCCAGAGATCGGTTTGGTATACAAACGCGCGATCGTGTTAACGAGTTCCTTAACGCGAGTTCGAAGGCCTACTGCGAGAAGAAGCGTTGCCATCATTTTCATCTCACGGAGGTCGGAGCTCCAAGCCCTGTAACACGGAGCTCATGTGCCGACTGCGAAGTAAACACAGAAATAAACGTGCCAAATGGATCGGTGGCGAACGCGCCGGAGGGAAGGCAGAAAGACGGAAACGCAGCGTTGGACGGAATACCACGTGCTCTTGTGCGACGACTTCCTCTACCCGTGTACAAACGCACGTACAACGAAAATAGACGCAGGAGGAAGCGACGACCGGAGTGAGACTTTTTAGCGAGATGTACGCCTTCGCGCCGCGAAGACTTTGTTCTCGATATAAACCGAAGCGCGATGCGAGATTTGAAATTAATTTCAAATTCGGGAGTACATTCTGATATTTTTTTCATGAGCATTAAAAAAAACCAACTAATATTTGAGGATACTTTTTAGAAATAAAAATAGAGATAGATGGAGTTAAATCTTGCAGAACTCTGATTGGATATTTATTGGAATAGCTTTCAAAATATTTATTTCATTTTTTCTTGCTCTGTTTGCAATTTTCGGATTATTTATTTACGGTTGAAATATATTTTTACGTGTATGCGCGTATCCGAATTCGCATATTTTGGGGAGATTTAAAGAAATTATTTTGGAGCATAGAGGATCGTTCACGTCGCAGGTCAATGATCTTCGTGACTGCCGATCCACAAATGTGGATCGTTAATTAAAACATTAATCGCGATGGGTGGCGGAAGAGCGTACGATGGGCGAGCAGGCGTGTCAGGAGGGGCCGAAATAAAAATCAGGTTTGAACGACTCTGCACTGAAATTTTACGGTACATCTTATCCTGTTTATGGCGCCACCCGTCGTAAACGCAGGATTGTTTCGTCCGTTATATTCAGCTTTATTTTAGAGGGTGCAACGCGATGCCCTTAGTCTGCATGCTCGATAACGGCAACCATCCTTTTCTCGTAATATCTGAAAATTAGCGGAACTCGCCGGTGGCGAGATTTAAAAATAATATTCTTAAGTATAATATAGACATTTTCAAATTATGATAACTTGCTATATGTAATTTTCATACATTTTATTACTTAGGAGACGAAACGAGTTAATGGATTTTTTAGTAACTCGCCGAAGCTTTCAGATTAACGACGTATATATCTAACAGCATAATACTACCATTAACAGATAATTATAAATCCTAAATTATTTTGCATTCCATGTTTTGTATCATTATATAATACATAATTAAATTTTTTATTATTTATATATAACGAACGTGTCATTTTTTTTATTAATGATTTGTTACTCGATGAGTTATAAGAATACGCTTTATGCAACACTATGTTAATCGGATAAATATATAATTACACACACACACACATGACACACACACACATAGATACTTTTTTCTACGAAAGAAAATATTTGATATTATTCTTGCCTTATTGTAGTCCCTACAATGACAATGCATTTAATCATTCCCACGTCGAGCGAACGCAATACGTCCGCGTGTAGCGAACGCATGCACACGCACGTGAAAATGATTGACAGAATGCCGGAGCAACAGCCTTGTCGTAAACAATTAAGCGCTGTCGCGGATGCGTGTGACGAAACCGGCCAGATACATATCTCTTTCTCTCCGGCTCTGCTTCTCTTTCTCTCTATCTTTATATCTCTGTAATACAGGCACTCGTGTGCCCACGAGAAAATTATTTCCAACAGCAGATGCCATTAGAATGCATAGGTTGTGTGCCCGCAGTTATATTATTATAAGTCCGTAATGAGTACTCTGATGTATTCCGTTACAATAGCAAAATTTTAATGGTTCTTTCGTCAATCAATCTTAATATCGTAAATTTTTAATCATCGGAATAATTTGCCATTATGCTAATGATTAAAAATCCACCATCGAGTGCAATATTGGGAAACTAAGTAATGATACTAGCATACATCGCCAACTTTTTCCATCATATTTGAAGAGTATTGGCATTGCTGTAATATCGCAAGTATCGAGAAAACATACAGTTGTAGTTCAATTTTTTTGTTTTTTTTTAATTTCCATCTGAATAACATGTCGATAAAAACGAAATTGACCCACTTCGAATTGAATATATGCCATTGTGTGACATTTCAATCAGACTTGAACTATTACATTTTTTTTAGTTCTTACAAGAGGGATATTATTGTCCCGCGATTGAAGAGTATTGAAAATCCTTAATAAATGCGCTAGTTCTAGAAATAGGGACGGTCCAGCAAAACGACTCCGTGTTATTTATATAGTGAGAGGCGCCGTTTCGATCGGATACAAAATTAATTACGCGACAGGAGGGAATTAGCTCTAATTGACCTGAATATACGCAATCGCGATCTTATTATATCTTCTTGTAGACGTCGTAAAGAGAGAACTTTATGAAGGTTAGGAGTGTTTAGCTGATAGAAATTGTTCTGAACCATTTAACTAACTCTCTGCTTATTATATATATTTACTCTTTTATTTTTATTAATTATTGAGAAATATCTATAAATCGAAATTAGAACAAATATAACAAATTGATATTTTATGATATTGAAATATAGATTGGTTAGAACTTAATAAATATTGATTATGCTACGCATTGTTGCTGAAAGTAATCAGTTATCTGTAGCAATAATGACAGAGCGAAAAATGGAGTAGCTTATCTGATTGAGAAAAAACACGATCTCGTACTATTAAAAAATTAATTACGCCTTGCGGGAAGGAGAGAGAGGTGGCTGGTTCCATTTCTGTCTCGTTCCACAACGCGTGTCTGAATATACCGCAAATTCAGGCACTCTCATCTATATCCCGCGTGCCGCCGAATAGGCAGCATTTTATCGGCTGCGTGTGTGTCTAAGCGCGTGTCGCCCCGGCGTTCGACTTCACTTCCAGCGTACACAAACGTGGCTTAACGAGCGTGAACGCGGGGCAAACGTGCAGAAATGCCGCGAGTGCGGAATAATGTCACCGTTTGAGGGCGGCGAGATTTCGCGCTCCGCGAGATCCTCCCTAAGAGCGCCGTCTTTTTTAATTGCAGGCGACGCGCCCCATCCTCGTTTCCGACCAGCAGCGACGTGGTGAGTTCGAGTTTTCTCCTCCTCGCGTTTCGTCACCGCCGCACCGCTTCTCTCCCAGGTATGTGCTGTGATACTCGTCTTTTTGCCGCTCGTTGTCCCAGAACAGAATAATATGCTTGCTATTCTTTATCGAGATAAACTGAGCCTTGCCGAAAATCGAGATGAACGGCGGAAGTCACTTATAATCACGTTGCTTGAACGACGAATTTTTTATGCAATCGTTTTCATAATTGTTTGATAAATCTAAGAAGATAAAAATAGAACATATAAATTTAAAATGTCAATTTTTTCGTAATATCGGTAATGAGAAAGGAATATTTTAGTAATCTAACAATTTAATTATTTAAAAACTATGTTGTGTATATACTGCATAAGTTTTATGTAAATTAAATTTTGAGTTGACATAGAAACAATCTGTTTGTGCCTCCGCCTTTCGTACAGCGACCGCAAATAACAGATAGGCAAGCCTTAATTAAATCCGTGGCAAGAATTGACAGTGCATACGCGTACCTTTCATTGATGAATACATGCGTCACTGCATTTACGTTACATGCGATGTTGTATTCAATTAATGGCCTGTCCCCATTGCACCTGGATGGTTTAATTATTATAAGTACTATACAATGTACTAACATATAAGCGATACACAGTAATTCTGTCTTAACTCTCAAGAGGTATTTCGCGATCTGCATTATTTAAATCTTTTCAAATTTATTTAAGAGTTAATTATCTCTCTTTTAAAAAATAAATAGCGTCCCACACGGAACAAAATATTTAATATAGATATCTAGTGAATGTCCACATATCTATATGATATCCATATCTATTATGGATAACTAGTAGTCATCTATCAGATATATAAAATATCTCCCGAGTAACCAGCGGGGATATCTACTAAATATTGATACAATATCCATACATCCATGTCCATCAGATAGCTAACAAAGATATTTACTAGATATCCACATGTTATCCATATATCCATGTCCATCAGATAGCTAACAAAGATATTTATTAGATATCCGCATGTTATCCATACATCCATGTCTACTAAATAGCTATCAAGGATATCCAGTGAATTTATGAGTAGTACGCAACATTGCCGCCAGATGGACGCGGTGGAGTTTATTTTCTCGTAAGTAAAAAACCATCCAGGATAGAATAAAAGACGCAGCATTATGAGATTATTCATTCATGTTCTAATAATATGATTCTTTAAAGGAGAGTCCCCAAAAGTGGATTCCAAGATGAGATTAAAGAGATGTTACTTGGAAAGTACAATTATATAATTAAAACAACGAAAAAATATTAATTACGATTAAAATGAATATCTATCTAAATATCCTTTGGATATGACATGGATGTCTAGTGAACATTGGCTTAGATATCCTATGGATATTTATGAGATCTCGAATTGCGGACATTTGGATATATAAAGCACGTCTAATGGACGTTTCCTACATATTCGTGGATATCCGAATATCTATCGAGAGATATCCATTAGATATCTAATACAAATTATGTTTTGTGTGGAGTGGTTCCAGTGATCGAAAGTGTTTAGTTTTTTAAACAAATTTCTGTTGCTAAAACGTAATCAATATTTGTTAATATAAAATATTAGTTTTTATTTAAGTAAACATACATGAAGAAAATATGTTTCTTGAAATTTTGCAAGCAGTCACGGATGTCACAAAAACAGACAGTGATCCGAAAATTAATACTCGCATGATTGTTAGACTGTCGTAACCGTTACGGTTACGTTACGTTAATAATTATGGTACAAAGTAAGCCTTCGCTTTACCAAACAGAGGCTTAATTGCGGGCTATTAAACGTTCAGGCGCACTGCTCTGCTCGCGTATCTCGTTATATCCGAGCAATTTCGTTTCTTTACGCTGGAAATGCGTCACGAGCATTATCGGGTAAATTGAAAGCATTAGCGTAGCGAATCGAAGGCTAGCGTTTGCTACGACTGAGGCTACGGCTATTCAGCCTCGTCAGGCTCGTTATCCTTTTATCGTAGCACTTCACGGCAGGTGAGTCGATGCTTTTATTATGCCACCCTGTGTATGACATACGACCTCGGCCGAGATTCGCTACTCTTCAGGGCTAACCAGTAATCACTTATTTCTCTGGGTATAGTTTCAACAGATTGTATTTATTATCAAGAAAAGTAGAATTTTTCTTTGGACAAATAGCAAATTTTTTTATAAAAATACGAAACATAGAGTACATAGTAACGATTTCAAAATTCACTGACACCCGAAAGTCCAAAAGTGTTAAAAGTTCAAAAATCAAAAAGTAACCCAAATTTCTTAAATTGAGAAATATACATAATGTTAAATTAAAAAGTTTTAAAAAACCATACTCTTCTAACTAATCTTTCAGATCGTTCGAAAAATGTATCATTTAAATCGTAATAGTAAGAAGCAAAATATTCTATGCGGGATACGTGACTTAATTGTGATCATAAATGTCATTCTTAGATATTGTTTTAAATAGTCGAACAAAAGGAATAAATTGAGAGCTCGAACTCAGCCTATCTTTCCATGCGGGATTTTCACGTAGGTTCAATGCACTCGGCGCTGTCACATGATAAGGGCTTTGCATGTGCACGCGACGTCATATCGCTAATAGAGCAGGTCTCGATCGAGGCTGCCGTACCACGATAATGAAACAAATGAAAAGAAATGACAGCGCGGATGAAGATAAATGGTCTTCGGTATACTAGTCTCGATCTCCTAAAAGTAACAGAAGCGAATGAGCGAAGCGAATCGACTCTGTGGGCGGTATTCATAGTCTTTTCTTGATGAATAAGAATTTTTTATTTATACACATGTATGTATGCACATATATGCACACGTGTGTAAATAAGAAATTCTTATTCATCAAGAAACGATTGAATACTATTCTAAGTATTATAACAATATGCGATGGCTCCTTCCTTATAAATCACAGAGTTTCGAACATTTGAGTTTTTTCGCTTTAATCCATTATTAATTATAAGAGTTGTATAAATATAATTTATGTAATAAATCTTTTATATTTTAAAATTGTGATTTAATTCAAGATTTAATAAAGATATTTAAAGCTAAACGTTGAAAAGCAGTGAAAAAGGGCAATATCTAGTTAAATTTGCGTTTCATACAAATGGACTTCAAAATGTTGAGGAGATCTATGAATGGAGAAATCGGGGAACCGGGACACCCTGTATTTCGAACGTGTTTTGACATTTCGCTTGATATGGGACAAACCTGAACAACGGAGGCGATCCGATCGGCATCTCGAATCATGAAAAAACCCGGCGGATTTGAATAAAACGCTCGTTAAAATGATTTATCCGCTGTCGGTCGTCCGACTTTAAACGAGACCCCCTAAATACTCCGCAAATATCTGGCGGCGGGTTCTTCGGCACCGCGGATTTTCATTCCCACCGCTCGTAAATCTCCGCGGGCGCGCACGGTGACTTTTTGCGACATTCGGGAAGCCCGATATTCTGAATTTAAATTATGCTTAATTTAATTCGCGGCTGCGCCGCGATTGAGCGTGATGTTTCGCCGTCGTGATGTATCTCGATGAACCTCGGCGCGATTAAGATTCCGATCTAAATGTATCTTTCGTTTCAACGAAACTGAATCGATATTTGGAAATTTTTAAACGGAAGATAGGGAGAAAGAGACGGCAAATTCAGTACATTTAGCGCCTTGTTTCACGTCCTGGAAAAAAGCGGGTCGCGTAAACGATTCGATCGCCGTCAGGACGACATTGCTTGGCAAGGACGACTGCCGCCATCGTCATTGTCCATTGGCCTAAATCGCGGTCTAGCTAGTCGTTACGTGCAGCATGCTAATTTGGACGAGGAGAAATGCTAATACCTTGCATTTTATTTCAGTCCGACGCCAGTCTTTCTTGTCAGCGCAGAGTACGTTAATTGGGACGATTTAATTAATCGCATCAATTCGACATGTCTCTTTTAACGTCCTCCTGCCTTATAATATCAGTATTTTATGACATTTATTTTTGCTATCTTGTATTGTGACAGACCACCCAATAATTTGGTGCAGCAATTATCAGGGAACTAGTTTCTACTAATTAATTTTTAGATCACCGATACTAACAGAAAACTTTTGAGACAACTTAAAAAAGTTTTGATTATGTAAAGGGTAACCTAATTATTATTTAAAAGGTTCGGAGAAATGGACGAAAGATTAATCTGATTTCACGATAATATGTCGAGAGATGAATCGCATCATTGCATATTGAATTTCCTACATCCTACGATTCTCGCAAGATAATAACAGGTTGTAAATCCTGCACACACATGTAGAGTAGGTACTAATTGCGATCTCGAATATCAAGTTTCTCCGCTCGCACTTCTACTTTCGTAAAAAAGAGTCGGCGCAAGATGCATCGATTGCAAGTCGAAGCCGTGTTGTGAAAAATTCGGTACATTCATGTAATAGTGATTGTGAGTATCTGTAGGCGTGAGTAGGCAGAACTTGAAATCATCATGGATATCAGGAGACTCATATTGAAACAAGAAATCAATTATATGCGTTACTTTGACAGGATCGTTCTAATAAGGATTAGAATCTCATAATCTTTTATTCTGTGTCTCTATCCATCTATAATATTTGCATTAAAAATTTTATGCAGTAGAATGTCGCCATGGATAACGATTTATAGTGCTAATTTAATTCTAGCTCATAATGTAATTGATTATATTATTATTAGTATATATATATATATATATTACTATTTTAAGATTTAAACTATGCAATTTTCATGAGATATAATGAGTCATAGAATTTAACCCAACCGCGAGAATTAATAGCTAAAATTCAGAAAACGATAAATATACTTGCATTTAATGGGAAACGACACGTACAATGTTGAGCTTTTGTGTGTCATATTCCAATTCGGTTTTCGAGAAGGGCATGAATCGTCGGAGGTGACGCTTACCGGAACTCGCGATCGCGGAATACGTCATCTTCTCGTTCTCTTCTTCCGCGAAGAGGACGAGAACGCAGCACTTCGGTCTATACGCGAATATTTATGCATGACAGGTGCGTTAATCTATGGGCGATTCCGGCGTCGCAAATACTTGCATGATCCGCAAAATAGATTGCATCCAGAAGCAGCACAGGCTACAAAATTATCAGCTCGATCAAAACTTGTATCTTCTTGGGTTATAAGCTAATCCAAATTGTGAGATAAATTGCTTGTAGATTATATCAGAAATTTGTTTAATTTATATTAATACTATAAATACGTCAGACTTTTTTTTATCTAAATACATAGCTCGGAATCGCGTTGTTTTAATAATTATGATATTTAATTATTATTTAATGTACAATACAATAATATTGTGATTGCTACTGACATATTTTCGCAATGTATAAAATTACGAGATACATAAAACTACAATAATTTAAGAGTAAAATTATCCATTTATGTTAAGCAAATTATTCTCGCCTTTCAATCGAACATAAACTGTATAATTTAAATTCTTTGATTTAAAGTTCTAAATTAATATTGATACACAATGATAACAACAATTTATTTGATTGTTTATAACGCAGAAGGCTTTTTTAAGTTACCTTTAATTAATAAAATCGATATGTAGAGTTATAAAATATATGTAGCTTAAAAAAAAATGAAATTTGTGCTTCTCATGCTATATCGAGCATCACACACGCGACATTTTGCATTTCTCCACAATCGTCGTATTCAGAGATTCGACGTGACAGTCATTGGCTTTTTTTCCCGTAAAGGCTCGCGTGATGGAAAGCATCCTGGCGGTATGATAAGCGAGCTGTAAAGCCCAAAAGTGACGTTCGTGTTCCCGCTATATCGAGATTCACGATGCAGATACGTCATTCCGTCGGGCGTTTTTCCTCCGTGTAGTAACTAGGCTAATCGTTCGGATTTGTGATGTGTACGAACTTTACGGCGGCCGATCGCACTCTAGATTACGCCAGTAGCTCCCTTGAAACGTGTACTTGCTCACGATATATATTATCCGAGCTTTTTCTTTAAGTTCCGTCACTCTTTGATTCGTCGTCATTGCCGATATTTGGCCGATTGTAATGGAGCAATACCCGATCTCGGCATGACCTGATTTTACCCCGCGAAGCGTATTTCAATCACGTAAGTGGTACGATTAATAGCTCCACTTTTTCATCGATAACCGTATATATTTCGAATGCTGCAACGCGTCAAAGTTGTCGCATGTCAGTGATGATACTTGATAAATTTGCATTGACGTGAAAGAAACCCGAGATAAACTCGATGTGAAGTCCGAAATGCGAAACTCAATGCCATTTCTCATCGCGGAATTATATTAAACATACCGATCTCTATTTTTCGAAAAGAATATAGCCAGTAGATGAAACGTCCATTGAATATAGAAGTATTTTATAAACTTTTCATAGTCTTTTTTATTCTTTGATAAACTATTATATTTCTTAAAAATAGAAAATGGAGTAACATCAACTATTATATCTCTGTTTCTCTCTTTCTCTTAACTATTGTAATTCAAATTAGTTTCGACAAATGTTATATTTTTATTTGCTTAATGTAATTAATTATCTTGGAAATTTTATGAAGGTTTTAGAAATATAATTTGACTTCTTCAAATACTTAATGTAATTATTATATGCAGGGACGTGGCCAGGATTTTATTTCGGGGGATTTTTGAAAAAAATAGAATCACAGAACAACTCGATAACTTTTTAAATTAAATAAGATAACAATATTAAACTAAAAGCATGGGTCTAGATTTTTTAGATAATTTGTCGAGTACCTCCTCTATGTTAATCGAAGAAATCAAATTTTTGTGAAGGTACATTTGTATCAAACCGTTAAGCCTCATTGTATTCCTAAGGTAGGTTTTAAGAATTCTTAATTTCCATTAATAAAAACTATTTCATTTCTCTCTCGGCTTTCAATCTTTCATTTTCATATTTTCATATTTGATTCCAAAATTTCGGGGGGGGGGGAATTTGTCCCCCTAATCCCGCCCCTGGTTACGCCTCTGATTACATGGAAGCTTATAAATCATTACGCCAATTTACTTTGACGTTGGGTCGCAAATCCCAAATTAATCCAAATCCATTTCGATTTAATCGTATTTATTTGATATATCTGATAGGAATCTTTTCAAGATAGTTGGACGTTGCCGTTAATCTTTGATTCGAAATATAAACCAGTTTTTTGTGCGTTTTTTTATACAGAATTTCGTCAATTTTTTATGGAATAATTTTCTTGCGATACGAATAATTTCTGCTTCGATCCCAGGCACGCTTTATTACGAGTCCGATTACAGGATGCGGACCTGTTCCTGCACCGGTTACGTACGCCAGGATTGTTTTCATTTTCATCCGACGAAAACGGCCTACCGTGAAAATAGACGACCTCTTCCCTTCGCCACCTCATCCCCTAAAGTCGCGCAATGCGTGCGCGTGTGGGAATGGGGATGATGCAGTTGGCCTGGATAAAGGTCGGTGGCCGACCTAGCCCCCCGGTGCGAGTGGCCCGACTACCACTAGCTCTCTCTCTCTCTATCTTTCCCTCTCTCTCTCCCTCCCTCGCTGCTGTGCCACCCATCTCGGTATTGATTTTGTTAACCTTCTAGATTCTAGCGGTTCTCTACCCCTTCCGTTCTACTCCAATCCCCTCGTCTCTCTGCGCGACGACATCCCCTCATCTGGGGGCTTACGCGGCGTTTCTCTTCGTATCGGGCCGACTCCTCGCGCCTTTCTGTCTTAGCTTAAGGACAATCTCGGAGTGAGATTTTGGCGCATTTCGGAGAGGCAAGGGAAAAGTCAGGATAAAGTCAATTAGATTTATCGAGAGAGATTCCTCAAAAGTTCCTATGGTACACATATTGCAATCGTGTGGAAATAATGTATGAGAAATTGCAGACATTTCTTTTAATTAATTGATGTTAAAGAGATTAATAAGTAAAGCAGCGGAAATAATGATGAATGAATTCGTGAATTTGATATCTTTGAAAGAAACAGTTTTTTGATTTTAATATCAATGAAGCTAATCTGGTTAATTAAACATAACTTGTAAGTAAAAGACCAATTTAAATTATCGTATATAGAAATATTATATTTAATTCCAAATTTGAATAAGTATAAAGAAATTGTTATGAGACACTTCTATGGGAAATACTGATTTTTAAATTGATTCATGTTTATCCCATTTTTTTGAAGCATTTGTATAACTACTGCTTCTTACAGCATCTTACGTAAATAAAGGTTGTCCTGTAATCAAGGTATCATTACGATAACAATGTTATGTTCATACTTATGTTTAAGTGGGACATTTTTTCGCGATCTTGATTGTAGAGACAAAGAACTAATGCGCTTCTAAGAAAGTGGACTACTGATACCAATCGAAGACGGCAGCGGTGTCAGGTGTAACAAGGCGAGTATCTGAAATGGGCGATCTTAATGCGTCTAATTAAGCTGCAATCGTCTTGGTATCGCCGCTTTCGCTTCTGTAACTTCCGTACCCACATCGTCGCATTAAGCGAATATTGTAAGTGCTTCGTAACACCAGGTGCTTATTGTAATTTACGATCGCGGCACTCGCATTCTTACACCTACTCGCGAATTCATTCACCGCGTTCATTAGCGCATACCTACACTTTCCACTGTCGAAACAGTGTGATTCGTTTTCGTTCCAAAGCACTCGCGATACATAATTCTTAGTCATAATAGTACATTTCGAAGATTAATCGAGATCAAACATTCTGACACGAAACGAGGTAACAATAGTTTTCCAGTTATAAGTGATCAAAGTTGGTAGCACAAACTTCGTGCTATCGAATTTTCCACATTTGTAAAACTTGTTTACTATTTAAAATGTAAAAGTATTAAAATGTATAACTGTTTATCTAATCAAACTTCTATTAACACGATTTTTTCTTCATCTTAAATTCTTTCCCCGATGTTATTTTTGCAATTAATGTTTTGAAAATATTAAACAAATAAACAAATATAGGAGTATAACACAACTTTCTTGCGAGTCCATGTTTGATAACTTCGCGCACACATATGCTTGCTCCTTGTACGCGTCTACGATGCGTGGCTTGCTAGCAGAATCCTAATGCCGTGTATCTGTGCCACTGTGCGAATTGAATTCCAATTATACGCTTGATTTACTTGTCATTCACTCGCGGTTCTTCTCGGGTTGCATCCGCGGTTTTTGGCGCCACTCCATCTTCGTCGTCGGTCATCGGCATCTTGGGGCGTAATAACCTCATAAGAAGAATAAGGAAGGCGTAAATATCACGATCTTATCTTGTCTTCTTAGCCCTGGAAGAAATCAGGAAGAAAGAAATATATAAAGAAATTTACACGAGATTAATAATAGCGATGTCGCTTCGAATACCACAATAACAGCAGATCTGTTGCTTCCATAGGCTTGTTTGAATAGCAGCTTTCACGTGTTTCCTAGATAGATGTCAAGGAGCTTGATTCAGTCCGTTTGCTAATACTCCTGTAATTCAGTTAATTCAGCGAAGATTTGTTACTGTCAGCTGCCACGAACATAGACATACAGGGCACATATGTATATGTATCCTAGAGATATGTATAATATATATGTATCCGTGAGATATGTATAAACCGGCGATAACGACGCATGGCAGCTCTATTATCGCCCAAAGGATCACGTCGCATACGAGCGTGATTGATAAAAAGGAATTTCAAATTTAATTTAATCGATTATGGGCTTTTAACGCCGGTCGCTTTTATACCTTTGAGCAATATTAAAGGTTCCACACTATATATGTCGAAGAAAGTACATAGCGCGTAGTAAAAAGCATAGATGGCTAAGTAGGTACGTGCAGTCTGCAATTATTAATTTATATAATGTCTAAGCGATTAACGAAGATGGATTTTTCTTCAATAATTACGTCTATTATTTTTATTATATATGAAATATATAATGCATGAAATTTATTGAAATTATGGATCGATAGTTAATTAAAAACGTTGATCTGTGTTTTCTCGGGGATAAATATTTATTATTGCAAAAGTGTTGCGAAATAAACGGCACGCAACCTCGTTTTCTCGCGATTAAAATGCACGCGTGTCGTCGCGCGTATCTCAATGACGACATGCACAGTCGAGAAGAGCTTTTTTTTATCGGTTTTTTCCGCTATAAGAAGGGGTGAAGAAGCGGCGCCGCGCTCTTTTCACCCCGGCGAGGTAGAGCGTCCGTAAAAAGAGAGACCCCGCGTTCATTCGAAGTGGCGCGGCGGCGGCAATAAAGACGAGCGATGGAAACTGGGCCATGTGACGCAGGTACCCACAATAATAGAGGGAGCAGAATGACGACCTACTTCGGTCGATTCCAGCATAGCCGAGATTCATGCCGACGTCAGAGAGACTCGACCTCGCGAATTCACTGTTCCACCAGGTAATACAGAGTACTTGAACATAAGTAAGTACCTACGTACATCACGGTATACGGCAATCCGCGATTGATGTCTCCATTCCAAGCGAATACATCGAAACTCGACAATAGTAAAATCTGCGCTAAACTCAACTAGAGGATTAGAGATAGAATAAGTTAGAAGATACAAAGAACGTGAAAAGGAGAAACTTTGTAATTTAAATCCAAATGACTGAAAAAGTATTGCGAATTGCAATTAAAATATCGATCTTTATTTATTCGAAAAATGCAAGAAGAAATGAAAAATGGCTTTCGTATTCTAATAACAATAATTTTATAATAAACGGTTTTTTATATCATATGAAATTAAATGAGGCTGTAATTATAATCAATATAGATTAAATGCTATATATTAGTTTATGGATTACTATTATAGCTAATGTGAAATATATAAACTATTGCTCACACAAATCGTACAAACATATCATTAGAATGATAGAAGAAGGATGTATTATCAAGTGTTTGTACGATCATTCTCTAATGATAGAAGAAGAGAATAGAAGAAGGATGTACATATTATCAAGCGTGCAATTCTCCTTTAGTTCTTTATACATAAAACTGCACATATATAAAGATGTGTTTATATGTTCTATCAGATTCATTCAGTTTCGTTTTATAATTCGATTTCAGCATTCGTACAATTCTCTTTTCAACCGTTAAAAGTCTGCTCGAGCGCGAAGGGTTCCCTCCGCGTTTTCGTAAAATTAGCGTCATTTTCGCAGCGTTTTGCACGCGGTAAATCATAGCGCGCTTTCAAAGGATGCGGCGATCATTGCTTAGGAATCGGGCACAAAAGCCGCGGCAAGAATCGGACAAGGCGCCGCGTTGTGTGCCGAGGACCTACAGAATTCTACGAAAATAGCTTTAGTGTCGTCTCAGTATCTTTTCTCCCTCGAACGACCGGCAGCACGCAGTCGGTTGTTGTCACGCCACAAAGTAACAGAGTCACGTAACAAAATGCATCCCCGAAGCTTTGAAACCGCACGAGTATTCGTCGAAACGTGTAATTTGCAGGGAACGGCCAGTTGCCTCAATCGGGCCCGTCTCACCTGCGCACAACACAACACGGATCTGTGCAATTATCGCCATTAACGAAATGCAACTCGCGGTAACAGTTTCAATTTAGTCTACGGTTTCGTGGGCGTACGTCGCTATTCTTTTTTAAATCGTTTTGAGCCTGTACGTTAGAAAACTTGTTTACT
>NJRQ01000195.1:288524-319968 GCA_003063805.1 Aphaenogaster ashmeadi | reverse complement strand
AAATTGAATTGCTTATAACTTTTGAACTAGAGGGGGCAAACAAAAATTCCAACGGGGCATTCGTGGGCAAATGATGGGCAAACGTTTGCAAAAATAAAAAAATTTTTGATTTTTCGACATTGGGAGGCCAGTGTGAAGTTGGCCTCTCCAAAATTGAATTGCTTATAACTTTTGAATTAGAGGGGAGCAAACAAAAATTTCGACGGGGCATTCATGGGCAAACGATGGGCAAACGTTTGCAAAAAGAAAAATTTTGATTTTTCGACGTTGTGGGGCCAGTGTGAAGTTGGCCTCCCTAAAATTGAATTGCTTATATTCTTATAACTTTTAAACTAGAGTGGAGCAAACAAAAATTTCAACGGGGCATTCATAGGCAAACGTTTATAAAAAGAAAATTTTTGATTTTTCAACATTGGGTGGCCAGTGTGAAGTTGGCCCCCCCAAAATTAAATTGCTTATAACTTTTGAACTAGAAAAGGGCAAACAAAAATTCCAACGGGGCATTCATGGGCAAACGATGGGCAAACGTTTGCAAATAGAAAAATTTTTGATTTTTCGACATTGGGGGGCTAACTTCACACAGGTGCTTTAAACAAAGAATGAAATGAGATTTCTGTTTAAATAAGATTCTGAAGTTTATAGTAAAACAAGTTGTTTGAAAATGTAATATTCGCGAAGCTTTTCTTATTAATAATTCTGCGATCTCTCGATAGACGTGATGTCGAATGTTAAAATAAGAATATGCCATCATCGGTAGCAAACCGATCTATCATGACATCAGGCATTTCTAACGTTGAGTCTAATAGAAAAACTGGGCATCTGCCAGGAGCGTAGCAGGAATGACAATACAGCATGCCTAAGTGCACACGATGTGCATAGACTTTTCTCTTCTTTTTAAACTAGTCGTACATATTGATCGTGATTGCAATGCTTAGAAAAGTCGGCAATAACAAGCCTGCTAATTTTCAATAAATTGCTATAAATTAATATAAAGCTTCGCGATTGATGAAAACTCTTTCGATTAAAAAGTTTTCTTGATATATTTACATATTATTTAACTATTATATATCGATATCCCCCCCCAACTTTAGATATCACTTACGTAAAATTTACGCAATGCAGTTTACTATTGATAATTAGTTGTCTAAATTTAAACATGTAATGAACCAAATTTTCATATCTGAATATTATTTGGCTATAGAAAATTTTTATTAAAAAAATGCAATTTTTAAGTTATGTGTATGTGTTATTAACGCATACAATTACAGTACGCATATATAAATTTCTATAGTATTTCTCTATTACAGTACGTATACATAAATTTCTAATTGACTAATGCCATTCCTGCTTGCTCAACGGCAATCCGGGAAACGTTGAGATTTATCGACAAGGTATTCTCGCTTCGGCGACTTGTCAGACGAGTTGTCTAGCAAGGAAAAATTAACGATGTCACTTGACGCAACGCAAGATAATGAAACAGCGCGAAGCTTTTCTCGGTGTATGCGTCTTGTCGAAGATAGGTAGGTGTCGACAATACGGTAGAAAGTTTCCCCCTCTCTTACAATCGTTTTCCTTGATGGAAAATAAATAGATAAGGAGAAAAAGAAACGGCAATTGGTCATGTACTAGGAGCAATCGCGGAATATCAATGAGAATAGTTACGCGATCCGATGTTGGACGATTGGCGACGCGTGCAGTAGAATTCCCCCGGAGAGCGTAACCATACGTAAGGCGTATCGGGCGCGAGGCCACCGGTGCATTGTCATCTTCCCACACGCGAGCGATGCGCGCGGAGAAATGCATGGCAACTGCATCGTGATACACCGGTAGACAGGAGGGGCGGAAAGAATAATGTCGGCGTTCGCTTTTCGATAACCTGGTTCTGTTCCGTCATGGATTTCACGGTCGCCCGCCGCGATATGCTGGTTGACGAGGAATAATTTATCACTTTTCTTTTATTCTGAGTATTTTAGTCTCTTTACGAGAGAGAGAGAGAGAGAGAGAGAGAGAGAGAGAGAGAGAGAGAGGGCGAAAGAGAAATTTTGATTTCATCAATTATCACTTTTAATGATATTTTCTTGCAAATATATTGTGTGCAGTGATTACGAAAGTATTCACAGACTTGTGACACATGAGTTAATTATGACTTTAACTAAATTGCATCTAGTGTTGGCTGAATTTCTGTTCCTCTTTTTATAATGTTACTTCTGCGACACGAGTTCATACGCGTAATATCAGACTCGTAACTCAATTTTCACTTTCCTTGTCGCACGTTAACGAGAGCATCTACTCGCTCTCTCTCAAAAGCCCGACTGGCGGGAAAGGGTTAGCGGCAGAAGCGAGGGAACCCCATTACCCGCCCATGCAACCCCCGATTTTTACTTTGTGTACCGCGACTGAGCGACTGAACCGCCTGTGTCGCCTCGAGCCTGAAATTTTACCGTGCATCTCTCGGCACCGACGATCCGAAATGTCTGCCTGCGAAATTCTCGCGATCTACGTGGATGCCGGAATTCTCTCAACGTGTTACAAAGTAAAATTTTTCTGCATCCCATGTAATTAATCCGATGGATACAATATTAAACAGCATGCAAAACCATGCAATACCGTTTAAAGATTCGTTGAATAAATAATATTGAAGCACAAAAAATTTTTTCTCATTTGAAAATTTTTGAATAATATATAACAAGCACTTTTTTACAGGACAGACTAAGACGAAAAGACTGCAATCGTTAAATATTTATATATTTAAAACAAGACTACGCGAAATGTATTATATGTATAAGGATTTTTAGAACAAAATTAATAGGATGTATTGAAGTTAACATAATATACTGGAGTTTTAAACGATTTTTTCACTAATTCAGAGTCTCTCTTTTTATGGAAGTTGCGATAAGATAGAGTTTTATGAAAGAGTTTTAACATCTTTGTCGGGATCTGCTATTCCATAGGTGGGAAAAGTTTCTAAAGTGGTTTCTTTGATAGTAGTATTCTGGCTTAAGTATAACTTCGAGCACGTTATTCCCTTTTTATCGTCACCAAACTGAAACGGAAACTGAACTTGGCGTGATATCGATCATTACGCCCCGATTGGAGAAATCCGTTTCGCGATGCCAAGAGGAAGCTGTTAATGCGTGACTTACGTAATGTGAAATGTCGTGGGTGTTGGCACGAGAAGAAGCAGGAGACGAATTTGTTTTAAGCAACTGCGAAAATAATCTGTCGTTTACGTCTAAACGAAAGTCAAATCTATCATGTCTAACATGTAATATTAAATTTCCATTAAATGCGTTTTGTGAAATAAATTTTAAAATTTCTGATATATATATATCTTTTGTGAAATAAATTTTAAAATTTATTTCACAAAACGCATTTAGTGGAAATTTAATATTACATGTTAGACATGATATATATATATATATACATATAGAGAGAAATAATAATCTTACAATTAAATATTTATTAAAGAATTAAAGAATGATGAAATTATTGCGAGTAAAAATTTCTGTATTAAAGTCCAGTATATTATTTGATGTGAAACATTTGCAATAGCAATTGTGTTGATATATTCATAATTTAATGTCGCTTATTGTGATTAATCAATTACATGCAGCTTGCAATTTGATGTATTTAATTGCACAGTTGCTTAATTTATAGTGCACTTGTTTTAATGCCTAATTTGTTACATGCTATTCCGAAAATGAGACGAGCACATGTTTGAAAGCGGCGAGATCCACTATCCCAAACGAGAAGAATCATCCGTGTCATGGCAGACAAGTTACATTGCTTTGAGCGGGGGAAATAACAAATTGCGGTTAATTAAACGTGCATTAATATCTCATATGCAAGAAAATTAATTGACGGGTTTCGCAGTGCCTTTTGCCGACTATACGTCCTGCACGTGATAGATATGCGGTTATGAATGATGACTTAAATGGTGCATCAAGCAGATTAAGTGGCACTGTTTTTGCGCCGCGCAGCAGAAATCTGCCGTTTAATATCATGTAATGCAAGCATCCTTGTGGCTTATTCCGCGCAATAGGTTTTGCGAGTGAAAAATCGAGGTAGAATCAGAATCGCCTTCTAACGAGATATGCCTTGAGAAAGCCAATCGAGTAAATTTAACATAGAATAAGGTGCTGTGAGATAGATGATTTAAATCTGGAGAGAATCTAACAGAGAAATCAGTTTTGT
This sequence comes from Aphaenogaster ashmeadi, assembly GCA_003063805.1. Classification (NCBI taxonomy): domain Eukaryota; kingdom Metazoa; phylum Arthropoda; class Insecta; order Hymenoptera; family Formicidae; genus Aphaenogaster; species Aphaenogaster ashmeadi. The sequence goes on along the minus strand of NJRQ01000195.1, from coordinate 315,774 downwards.
ATAGCAAAAAGAAAGGATGGAGTTATTTAGCAATATCTTTAACTATTATTGACTCATCGATAAAATTGCGTAATAATAGTAGACATCGATATTGCAACGCGGTACCTATGTAAGCATAATTGTAATTGTAATTCGTCGATAATGAGTTACGTTCGCTGTTTTCTCGCGCGATTAAATTGATATCTCGCTTTCACCGCCGATCATTCGCGTCATTTATCAAGCACCTCGTTCGCGCCGATCACGCTCGCGCGCAGTAAAATAAATCAACACGGTAATTAACGGTTGAATTCGTTAGTGCGTAACTGCTCGAATACTTATTCCGGCGAAATATTTATTCAGTGACTCTGCCGCGCGTGATGGAGGCGGTGCATTAGGCAGATTAAGAGTTTAATGCTTTTTTTTTATGAGCGGAAAGATTTATGTGTTGTCCCGCGCATCACAGGTTGCCGTAGTGCTAGGAATAGAAATTACTCTTTCCCGATGACAGTTTGGAAATTGACGAAGATGCCGTCTGTCTACGAGGAATTTGTTTCTTTCGAAAAATTCTCTTTTCGGTGATCTCAACGTTCTCTTGACTTTCGGATTACGTAAAGTGCACACGGTGTTCGCCTTTAATTTCGGCTTTGCGCGGAGCATCCGATTTCTCCTGATGTAATTCCCGATCCTCTCGTAACTTAACGGTCGATATCGCGCCAAGTTTAGTTTCCTCAGAGGCGCGTGACGAGGGAAAGGAAGCGTGGTCGGCGTAGAAATTACTTTCGGTGGAAAACAACGTCCCGGCGATTTTTACTTCTCACCGCCGACGCGGTTGCATAAGCCGCGGATATTATCTTCTACGTCCTTTTGTTTCCTTATCGAAGAGGATATCACGTTTTTTATATTAAATTATTCCTAATTAGAGGAGGCAATTTCCGAGTCCTTGAAGCAGTTGCAATAAAAAGATCAACGTTTAATAATGAGGGTTTGAATAACATGATATCACTTTCCAATTTTACATTAACATAAATTTAATTTATATGTGCATACTTTATTGCCAAGATAATATTGAACATCAAAATTAGAAAGAGAGAAATTATGCTAGACTAGACTAGACAATTCTTTCAGTATTATCTGCACAATCGTATAACGCCATCGGATGCGATCCATTGAATTAAGATTGGTTTTAAATCTCCCATTATGCAAATATTTGATGCGTATTTTCTCTTTCGCTGCTTCTCGCAGCTCTCTATACTATCAAACATAAATAAGAATAGGCCAAATGTCGGTCAACCGCGGATATTGGTGCGTAATAATAATTTTTGTGAATTCCCTGTTCATGCGAACTGCGCGCCGCATATTCGTCGGTCTTCAAACACAATCCTTACATGAACCCGGAATTAATTCACATGTTAAATTGACGAGCAATTTAATAATTTTGATGCTAACAGGCATCTATAAGATCCTCCTTCCCCGAAAAACTGTAAAGAAATTATTGCGAAAAATAACACCTCAACCAGGATTCGAACCTGGATCTCCCATCAATCCGTGCGGGCGTCCTACCAATTCGACCATCGAAGCATGTGGTGATATTCTTCGCAATAACAGATATATATGTTGGATAAACGTCAAGTTTCAGGCGACGTATTTTAAATCATAATAAGATTAGGACTGACAAAATTGTCAAACATAAATGATAATAGGCCAAATGTCGGTCAACCGCGGATATTGGCGCGTAATAATAAATCTCTATACTATGTACTATATATACATGGCAATGTAAATGGGTGACGAGGTATAATACCTACACGCCAAGTCTAAGAAATATTGGCCTTCTGTCCTTCGACCGCACGTGTCGTTTTGCATTGCTTCTACTGCGACAGGTTTACCTCACCGGATGCTAGTTTTTGTTTGACAAAGGCGGAAAGGCGATGCCTTTCCCGTTTGCCTGCCACTCATCAGAATTTCCCGATCATGATGTTAGGCATTTTTCAAACCAATATAATCTTTAGTAAATAGCAATCTTTATATTTAAGTTGTTTAAACATATATGTTTAAGTAAATGGATTAATTTGCACTCTATCTTATTCTAGTTCCATTTCTAATAAACAGTACAAAATAGTTCAAAATAGTTTGAAAAATTGTAAAATCAATTCTTTGCCAAACTCATATGCATTAAAAATTTAGTTTTAATTATATTAATTAAGTGCAAGAGTATTGGCAAATTAAAAGTAGTAAAATGCAATAAATAACGGTATCATAAAATTTTCGCTATGAAAAATTTTACTGCACGTTCAACACAAGATAACATTTTCCTAAATATAACATTTTTGAAATTTTTAAAATGTTCTATGTACGGCAAATTTTTCTTTAAACCTATTCGAGATACTTTTCGATGCAGAGGCGCTCTGGAAAGAATCGATTAACATTGCGTTCGGCGCGTTATCACGCATTTTCACAGAACTCCTGGCGGCACTCTTGCCATTGCTTCTCGATGGTTTTTCACGGTCGCTCCTCTGCATCCATGATTCCCAAAGCATTCGAATATTGAGATCATTCGGGCGTGCGATAATGAACTTTCTGTCCTTTTACGAGTTTTTCGGTGGTCTTTGTGAATCCACAGTATAATGAGATGGAAAATATCGAAGCTATCGCGGAAAACGGGGAAAAAGATAGAAAGAGAGAAAGAGAGAGAAACAGAACGGGTAAAAAGAAATTTGTGAACGAATATGATAAGGGGAATATACGGAATAAACGAGCGGAAAACGTAACCATTGGCAAAGTAATACGATTGGGCTTGTATACGGTGCTGGCGACGACGACGGCGACGGCGAGGAGGAAAGAGGCGAAGAGACGTGGAAGCGGGAGGAGAGCTTTATAATAGCTCAACTCTGGAATGAGGAAGTCTCGTACGAGACGACACCGCGGGAATACTAAAGTCTGGGTTACTAGTTGGTTGTTGGTTACTTCGCGTATTCCAGGCTCATAGCCCGAGCGCGAGATGGAGCTTCCAGGGATTGTATTTCCGTCCTGGACGCCTTTACGCTCTCCTGTCGTCGTGAGCCGTTTGCGTGAGTGAATGAAGAGGATGCACCTGCTTCTTCTTGATGCATCTTTCAAAATTTTTGAGGATTAATTCGATAGATTATTAAATAATTGATATCGATGTGATATTGACTCTGTTTTGTTGACTCTGCTTTGGAAGAACGTATTTCTTCATAAGTTATGAATTCTTTTAAAGAGACACTCACTTAAAATTTGTCACAAAGAGATATAATATTTCAAATCATAATGAATATGATTATTTTTAACAAATTTTATTCCAATAAAATTGCTGATTATTAACAATCAATTTAAACAGTTATTTAAAGGTTGTTTAAAATAACTTTTATTTAAAAATCTTATTTTATCTAACAATAATACATATTTGATTATTTTTCCAATACAAATTTTATTTTATTGAAAATTAAATGGACGCAGTATAAATCGAATTTTTTAAGAATAATTTGATATTATTTTTAGATATAGGATTAATTTGTGCTGGGTACTTTAATTTTTCTTGCAAGAATGCGGGAGGATTTAACGTGAAACAAAGCCTGCACTTAATCCTATTTTACGAGGTTGTCGAACTTAATGCGTTGTTATATATTTGTAAAAACGTGAAATATCCAATGTCTTTCGAATTTTATGATGGCAATTAAGAATAGCGACGATGAGAATCTATAATAGTTGAATCTTGAAATAAGAAAAAGAGAAAGAGAGAGGAAGCCACACTGAAAGAAAGCCTTGGTTATAAAAATCCAGGCTTGGTTAATGTTACCAAGCACCTTGGTGAAATAGTTTCAACTAAACGTATAATAAGTATTACATAATTTAGTTGGCTCAATTAAACAAAATTTGCTCTTTTATAATTATTACAAATGTTTATAATTATTACAAAATGTTTTGTTATTATTATTAATAACAAAACATTTTGTAATAATAATCAAATACTTCAAAAAAGTATTACTAAATGCATCTCACAAGTTTACTAAAAATTTTTTTTCTCTCAGTGCACTATGACACTAATGTCTGAGTTAGTAGTTAGTCATTCGATACATTTTGCAAGATGTAATTTTTATTAGATTGTATCTCTATTTAAAAAATAATTTTTATTTAAAAATCTTATTTTAATAATATACATATACAGGGTGGTTCCGGACATTTGCGACAAACTTAAAGGGGTGCTAGATCTCGGTAAATTGAACAATTTTTGTTAAGTAACCCGTGTCCGGCGACGCTTCCTTAAGGCGCTAAGTGTCGTTTTTAGCCTTGTCGAACGCTGTTTGATTTCTGCATGGTTAGATTAGAATAAAGAAAATCATACGTTTTTAAATTTTATTTTGTGTATTTTATAACAACAAATGTTCAAAATTGCAACCTGCAACCTCAATACAAGCATTGCATCTATAGTGCATTAACTGACGCATCCTCTGGAAAATTTTAGGAGTATTGCGAATGACATCACATTCGTTCGTTATCATGCAGATGAGCTCATTTTGGGTATCGACAGGGGTATCGTGTACATCAAACTACACAATCGTCAACAATGTTCAACAGAGCCTAGCGCTTTAAGGAGGCGTCGGCGGACACGGGTTACTTAACAAAAATTGTTCAATTTACCGAGATCTAGCACCCCTTTAAGTTTGTCGCAAATGTCCGAAACCATCCTGTATATACAGGGTGTCCCATTTTAAAAAACGCACCTCGATAATTCTTCAACGAAGCATTTTCAGCAAAAATGTTTCAGACAAAAGTTGTACGGTTTCGAGTGGCACATAAGATGGTGTCATTAGTTTGACGTTGAATAGTTGCTTGAAGGTCACGTGAAGGTCACCTTCAATATTTTAAATGGAACCGCCTACTTTTTATTGCATATTCTTGTAACTTATCTCGAGGGCTTTCCAAAACACTATAATTAAATGTTTTATCGTTAAGTACTTTCCGAGTTATGAGGCTTGAAAGTTACAGTATTTTGACATAAAATACAAAATATCTTGTGAAACATTCAGTTTTCGGTAATGTTACCTTAATACTTTTATGCACAGAATAATGAGACGAATCAATTGATATGAAAAAAAGACATGGTTGCTTTTAAGAAAAAGTATACAGATGCATGTTGAAAATTACATATTTTTTCTTAACCGAAAACTGAATGTTTTACAAGATATTTTGTATTTTATGTCAAAATACTGTAACTTTCAAGCCTCATAACTCGGAAAGTACTTAACGAAAAAACATTTAATTATAGTGTTTTGGAAAGCCCTCGAGATAAGCTACAAGAATATGCAATAAAAAGTAGGCGGTTCCATTTAAAAAATTGAAGGTGGCCTTCACGTGACCTTCAAGCAACTATTCAAGGTCAAACTAATGACACCATCTTATGTGCCCCTCGAAACCGTACAACTTTTGTTTGAAACATTTTTGCTGAAAATGCTTCGTTGAAGAATTATCGAGGTGCGTTTTTTAAAATGGGACACCCTGTATATATATATATATATATATATATATATATATATATATATATATATTATATATATGTATATAATATATATATATGTTTATAATATATTTGATTATTTCTCCAATACAAATCTTATATTATTGAAAATTAGATGAGCGTAGATATAAATCGGATTTCCGCGTTTAGAATAACTTGACATTATTTTTAGATATAGGATTAAATTGGATAGTGGCCATTCGCTTCTATTGAATACAGATTTATAATCCATAAGTGTGGAAAAATTTTTATACTGTGCAGACAAGATTTTACATCGATATAGATTTATGCAAATACTATTGTACTGTAATAAACTATAATAATAGTTGTCTAAAATAACATAAAATTGTTAAGATATTATGTTATTCTATCTTTTCAGTTCTTTTTTAATATTTACGTAATACGTGTCTCCCATCCAATTACTCCGAGCGTGTTTTTTGGTATAAAATAAGATTTTTTTAAAACGATTAATAAAAAAAGAAGAAAATAATGTAATAATTCATTTATATGTATACAATCGCAATATTAATCGGTCTATTTGTGATGTATCGCGCAGTATCGATGACTTTATCGCGCGGCTCATTGGTAACCGGTTTGCAAGCTTCCTACGTTTTGCCGTGACATGTCGATTCCTGAATTTCGCGCGACCATTCAGGTGTTTTCACATCGACATTTATGCAAAGCGAAAAGGAAAAAAGTAAATTGCACGCCAAGAATAAATACATATATAATATGGCTCTAATCTGATAAGTTTTACACAACATCGAGTATCCATATTATCGCATTAATTAAGGGAAATTACAAATTTACTTTGCGCGAAACGTTTAATTTATTATTATATAAATAATAACGTCAGTATGAGGAAAATTAACGATAATTTATTTTATAAGATAAATTATTACTTGGTAAAGAACAATCGTTAGCTCCATAATGATATTCAGACGAATATGCACGTGTAACAAAAATGACATTTCTGTGCCGCATAATTGATGCGAAGGAGGAAAATGCGCGAGAAAAATTCGTGCTCTTACGTAGGCGTTGTTTATCGAAGCGCTAAAAATTCTTCACATTGACAAGGAACGACCTCGTTGGGTAAGATAAATGTCGACCGCCGAATATACCGCGACGAGTATCTCTTTATCGCGCACTTGCCTCTCCCCGTCTTTTTCCCGTCCGACGCATTGTACGGTGCAAAGAAAAAGAGGAAAAAAATTGGAATTCTGACAAAATGTACCAGCCACAACTAAGCGTGAAAAAACAGTAACGGCGCCGTGTTCACGTCGATTGACATTTTGGCCTCTGCATCCGTTACAGGCTTGGATCACTGCGGTCTTTTTAACTCGACTTTTAACGTTCTTTATTTATACATTGCGCCGCAATTGTTTTTACGTGCAATCAAAAGTGCACGTTTAATATTAAAAATTCAATTTTGGCGAACAAGTCATTAAGCATACATACGTTTTCTGTCAGTAATCTGCAAGATTTAATTACCAAAAATTGTTTGAGTATTAAAAATAAGCAGTTTACGTCGATGGCGTCTAAAAATAACGACGCGACTCACTTCTCGCCAAAGTAAATCACAAATCCGACCGTCGACACCTCTCCATCGATTGTCCTCTCGTCGGGTGGCGGCTTTGTCGAGGCCAAATCGTTAAACCGTTTATATCAATCGACCGACATAATTGACTTTCGACTCCTAGCTCCTTTCCCATTGCGCTCGATGTGTCCCCGGCTTTGACCTACAACAACAACGTCGTCGATGCTCGGCCCATGGCCTGGGCAAAGCAGGTGAATCAGTCTCTTAAGAGATTCGCCCTTGGCCCTGGGGCCGAGCCTCGTGATTCCGCTTCGTTGAATCGATTGCGCGCAGCTCCAATCTGCCGCGCTTGATGCACCGCAGGCCCGGGCCAGACGCACTCCCGTAACGGAGAGAAAGAGAGAACGGGAGAGAGAGAGAGCGAAGCGGAGAGCATCTCTCCAATGACCTACATGCCTGTCCGAAATAATCTGACATTGCAGGCAAGACCTTAACCGCGACCCCCGGCGCTGGAAGAAGAACGATCTCAACGAGCGAATCATCGTCAGGGTTTGCGAGCGATCGAAGCGTCCACGTAAAGTCGGAGTGCACAGAGAGAGACAGAGAGAGAGAGAGAGAGAGAGAGAGAGAGAGAGAGAGAGAGAGAGAGTTGCTAGTAAATAAAAATAATAGTAACACTGGAAGAAAATGACGTTAATAATATTTGGGGAAGAATTAATTTAGTAATGTGAGAAAAAACATACGGGTGATTTAAAAAAAACAAAAGCAAAATTTAATTACTCCTTAATTTTCATATTATCCTAAATATCTTTTATTTATATCGCTCTATTTTAATATTAATATTTATTAGTTATTTTATATCTGTTTGTGTGAAGATACGTAATATATTATATTACATCATGAGAAGGGTATTTTGTCCGGAGAGCTTAGAGTCTCAGTACATGAGTACATGAGTACGAGTATCGATTCCTGGAAGTTCGGCACAGCACCCAAAAGAGGGAATCGACGGGTGTGGTCGAGGAGTGCGTACATCGATCGGCACTTTAGCCTCGACGAAAGCACACCCTCCCCATGCAATGGAAAAGAGAACGGCTCGTCCTGTCACGACCGACAGGACTTTCCGACAATATTTCTCTTCCTGTAGTTTTAACGTTATCCGAAATGTTTAGAGTTTATAAATTGAGTCCAGATTATTACTTCAGTGATAAAATTTCAGATAAAGTTTAATTAATGACAAAATATCATGGCTGGAAATATATTTATTTTTATTTTTCTTATAACAAAAATTATCTTGGTAATGATTTAAAGAAATGGAGTGAGAAATAAATATGAGTGAAAAATGAGAAATAATAAGTAAAATAACAATAATAAACGATTAATAATGAATAGTGAATAGGTAATAGGTAATAAATGATTCTATAGAGCTTAGCGAGATTTTGGAATCTGCAAAAACGATGAGCCACGAAGTTACCCCATTAGCTTAAAGAGCCGGCTAGAAAACCACTTTCCTTTTCTGAGACCGGACCGAGCACCTGCCTCCCTCAATAAGCCGTTCGTGCGTGGTGTCTTCCTGCAGAACATAACAACAACCCTCACTCAGCGTCAGGCCGAATCACCGCGACGCTGGGGAGGGTGTTGGGTGTTTCCGCGTGGATATTCGCAGCTAGTCGCGGCAAGCTAACTGGATAACCGAAATTAATGCCGGGAATCCGAAGTGGACGGGACGGATCGGGTTGTCCGTGGCTCGTTCACCAAGCTGCTTTTTCTTTTTTTTCTCTCTCTTTCGTTCTCAAATTTAATCCGCGAATGGGGCAGGAAGGGGACGTACAAAGAGGTGGATTCCGTCTAGACGGGCCGGTGACGTCACGAGACAAGGTCGGCCGTTGTCTGTGTCTGCTTGGCTCGTGGTGGCACACACGTGCGCCCTCGTTGCGATGCGGCTTCATCTCTCTATCTCTCTCTTTCTCTCTCTCTCTCTATCTATCTATCTCCTTCCGTTTCCCTCTCTTCATCTCCCTCTGTTTTGGAGTCTCTTTCATCCCCTCGTCTTCCGTTAGTCTCTTCTTGGCTCGCAGGACGTCCCCCGAGGATCCTGCGTCCTTCACTAGTGGGGATAGAACCGCCAAACCGCCCCCGGTATAAGTCGCTGTTTCGTCTTCCCTTCTCTACCCGCACGCGTCCCACCACCCCCGTCAAAACAGGGCTGAGAGCAGCCGTGAACTACAATGGACCTATAGCGAATGCTGGGGGAATACGAGGGGCTCCAACGAAAAGAGATTACATAGGATCGCGCGGCGGGTAATAAAACCGTATCCCTCCTTCTGGACGCTTTCTTGCAAGATCTGCAGTCGCAGTTCGGTCATCTTGCTAATGTTAATTGTACTATCGGTGCCACTCATATTTATACTTAAATAAATATCGTATGCATGTGAAATAAATGCAGGTAAAGTGCCATTATTTATTAAAGAAAAAGATTTTTAAAAATACATCGGATACATATATATGTATTATTAAGAATAATCGTTATTATCAATACATAAATAATAATTTGCTTCATTAATTTTTTATTCATTTGTCGCGATTTTAATATTTCGCATTTCTCTTTCCCTCTCTCTTCCTCTTTCTTTGGGAAACACATTTTGTATACAAATATAATTAAATACCGCGATATATACCGCCCGTTTTCATGCAATTTTAGTTTTTAGGGCATCGTATTTCTTTATCTTGCAAACAGATCGGTGACCTCGATGGATACCGCCGGTCAAGACAACCGGTCATCGATCACGTTGAGATCGCCATCGCGATGCTTTTGACCGTCCGCGAGACGAATAATATCTGAATTCGTGTCGTCCCGGCGTAGCCGATCGCCGGCTCATCAATAATTCAGCGGTTCCACGAGCGAGAAACTCGAAAACAAGGCGAAAAGAGAGCCGACGCTCTTATGTATACTCGACGACGGAGACAGTCGTCATGCCTTTACAAATGGTCGCAAACGCGTCACCTAAGAGACACTCATCGGCATAAGATTGAATTTCGATTTTTCGAGACCGCGATAACGCACGCATCTTGATAGATACGCGAGCGGAAAGAAGCAGGCGTGAAATGGCAATAAATATGAGGAAAGTTAAAACTTTTAAGCATAAAAATAATATTAGAAAAAATTTGAAAGCAGTTCTTAAGCAACGCAATATAAAAAATAGCAGTTAGGCCGTGCAATATAAAATGCAAGAAAAATAATTTATATAAATCCGTTCTTTGTGTAATAATTTTTCTCTTAATAACAATTGAGAATTTATTCTTTTGAATTATTTTAAGCTCCTTTTCCTCCTTTTAAATAGATTTCGTACTTATGAGTTTATTATGAGCTTAGCTTTTTATAACATAATGTAATTCCCACTTTTAAAGACTCCTATTGATATCGGTAGATCTAGAGACGCAAATTTAAAGCAGTTGCGACGAGTGCACCAGACGTTGAATAAGAAATAAGTCGTTACATAAAAATAATAAGACTTGTGTATGCATGTGCGTGTGTGAAATAAAAATGGCACGTGTTATTACTGTGTGCAACTATGGTTATGTGTGAGTGAGCAGACAGCTGACATTGTAGCTTCAGAACGAGACGAGTGGAAGGTACAGATTCCAATTCGAGTTTTGACAATGCCGAGTGCAGGCCAACGCTAATTTACTAATTCAAGCATAATTGCCTTCTCGGAATGGGCAGACGAAATATATATTGCGCCAGGGTCAATGGTACTGCATTAGAGAGATGTAAAGGTCGCAATAATTAAGGACAATTTGGGGGAAGTGCATCGTCAAATTTTCTCGCGAAGGATTTTGTCGCGGTAGCAATAACGCACGATAACGTGCATCAGCATGCAGACACATTATTATGTAAAACATGCGAACTAACGTAATTAAATTGGGGATGATACATTATAATTTTTTGTCTGTACACGGAAAGAACGGTTTTGTTGAAGTATCTAAAAATTTGGCCGAATACAGATCAGAAAATAAAATTTTGTTAGACCATCAAAAGTAATTATAATAGATAGGACACTCAAGCATGATGATAATGCTACAAAACATTTTATTATTCTAGCAATTATTTTGAGCGTCTTAGTTATTGTTAGTTTTACTTTTGATGGTCTAACAAAATTATTTTCAAATCTGTATGTGGCCAAATTTTTAGATATTTCAGCAAAACCGTTCTTTCCATGTACAATTGACACTTAATTTCTCAACTTAGGAAATTAATCTTGGTAGATATCCACGTTCACTTTTAATCATAGCTAAGCACTATTTTGATTCTACAATTCTACACTTCTACTACAATATACGATAACGAGAAAATTAATGTGAGAAAAATGAGATTGTCATTGACGGTTGATGCGAGCGTGATTCCTCACAAGCAAATCGGTTGGCGACGGTCGTACAGGCGGACGATCAGCTTCGTCGCTCCCTGATGAATAAGTTAATCGGGTTAATCCATACGTGCTCCGTTAAAGAAGGGCTTAATCACTTCCGTGTGTGTACGGTGGTCAATGCTCTTCCTCGTTGGCCGCGCGGAATATGTGCATGCGCGCTCACGCGTTCGCGCTATTGTAACATTACGAGATTATCCGCGGTCGTCGTCGGTTTCGTAATTTCTGTCTGGCCGCGCGCGAGCGTGAGACTGACGCTTCGCGTTAGATTGGATCTAATTTTCCAATAGAGACTAACACGCTTATTCGCGTTCGCGGACTGTCGACACGTACGGCTCTCTCGATCTATTCGCGAAATTCTTAATCTTCCTATTGTGCGTGGGTTTGGCTCATTTCATTTCTCAGATGATTCGAAAAATGTATGAAATAGGTGGGCATATATGTATAAGTTAAAAATTTCGATTACTGATCTGATTTATACTCGAGATTTGTATTTATACTTCGGAATTTGCAATTTTCTATTTTATATATGTTTAATTCTGATTTATTTTACATTTGGTTTTCACGTTTTTACGCCACATCCATTGTGAGACGCGTAGATACACGGAAAGAATGCTGAAATATCTAAAAATTTGGCCAGATACAGATTTGAAAATAATTTTGTTGGACCATCAAAATAATTATGTAGGACGCCCAAAATAGTTGCTAAAATATCAAAACTTTTTGCAGCATTATCATCATGCTTGAGCATCCTACATAGTTATGGTTTAACAAAATTATTTTTAGATCTGTATCTAGTTAAATTTTTAGATACTTCAGCAAAATCGTTCTTTCCGTGTAGAATAGAAAATTTATATTTATCATATAGTACATTACGCGTATCATTTTTTTATCTTGAGTTATACGATTGTCTTCGTTACTGTGCGACTCCAAAAGCTCGATCTTGTCAATGCGAACGCGGCTCTCTGTCGATGTGGTCGAATTGGCATCGGAATGACGGCGGTGGCGGCGGCGGCTTGACGTTCCGGCAGAGGCGTGAAACGCATTTGCATCGATATCTGGGCCACAGTGTCTCGTTTCCCAATGAAGTTGTTGGGTCCGGCTGATCCGCCTAATGACGATTCATCGTCACAGGCTGTTTGGTTCAACGCACTTGCACTCCGATACTCGGTCGCGCAAATAACGCAAACGATAGCGGCGACATTCGTTTGGGCTCAGACTTCATGATATCTTCAGTAATGAGGAAATACCTCATGACGATCAAACGTATTCGGGACGCGAAGCGCGTTACGATCAGAAGCGAAATCGCAAGCCGATTAGAATTGCACGTCCAATTGTAATCGCACGATTTTTCTGCAGTAACAAATTTTAAAATATTATCAAACGGTATATTGACTTTTTTAACGTAGAAATATGAACATTAGATTTATGTAAGAACTAATTTTTAAAAATATTATCAAACAAGATATATTGGTCTTTTTAACGTAGAAATGCGAACATTAGATTTATGTAAGAATCTTTCTCTTCGAGTGTCTCAAGACTAACAATGTCTGTCGGAATCTGTAGACGTTGATAATTAGCTTTGATTAATTGATATGGAAATTCTGAGTCCAGAATTAACTATTTAAATACATCTATTAAAATATTTTATTTGCTTTTCAAAACTCTTTACATATCACTCAGTAATATGCCTGATAAGATTATGCAAAGTGAATTGCACAATCACGTGGATTACCATAATTGCAGCAATCCGAAGTTTCGAAGATCCGATATGAATGATTTGAGATTATGTCTCAAAGAATCTTAATTTTTACGATCCCGTGTTCGAGCGTTGCGTAAATCATATTTATACATACGGAGAAGGGGGGAATTGCGCGTCGGGAATGGCAAATGTCTGAATTCGTTTGAATTCCTCTCCATTCGGTGACGTAAGCGTGCCGAATTGCGCATTGCGTTCTGCTGCTGTGGCTATCGTAGATAAGAATCTGAGCCATATTATCGCGACTGGCCATTCATTTAGAGTTGCAGTATGACGAACAATAATAATCGCTCCGCGAAGTAGGAGGTCTTGTTTGTCTGGCTACCTAAATTTGCCTTTTCACGAACATTCTCGCGAACCTACACATTCTCGAAGCATTTTATAATGTCACGTTATGAACGGAATCGAAAACAATTTGACAGAATAAAATCGGGGAAAAGACAAATTGTCATTACATCAGTGATAGAAGAGAGTTGATATTTTTTGGAAATTACATCACTCTTGATATCGTAAAATATTTTGTTTGGGGATAGTTGACACGATTGCTCAATTCGCATGTTGCATTCGATACTTTACGATCGTAAAAGCCAGTAATGTATGCTGTGGACAGAGTCGTTGCCCAAGCTACTTTAAATTATTACGTTAGCATCTGCAACAATGCAACACTGTTGTCGCGCACTCGCTCGATCGACCAACGCTGCCAACGCCAATGTACGATGCTATTTGACTAGGTCTACGATGTCGTTCTAGCGATAAACAAATTAATTACTCGTAATGCCACACTTTTAACCAGTTTAGATCATGCGCAAACAAGTAATTGACATATCGACATGGTACATTAACGTATCGATTGTACATGTACCATTAAAATTGTTGCTCTTTTGTAGAATATGAATTGACTTAAAGCTTATTGCGAAAACTTAAAATATCATTCGATAATTTTTGGGAATATCTTGCTATGTTTCCGCAGACATATAATCGCGAAGTTAATTGTTTCCATGCATAGTAATCTGTATTTTGAGAGAAGGAAAAATTAGTAATTATTTTCGTAGTATCGACGTCAATGTCGTTGACAAATCAATCGGTACGGCCACATTTTTTGCCAATGTCGCTTTGCTCGATTGATCGACCTTTTGTGCGCGCAATTTGCATTTTCCGATCGCATAAATTTCATGAAACTTTTTGCCGCGTGATTGTAGCTTGCGTTCCGTTTGTGGAACGATGCGCGACAGACAGAGAGGCAGAGAAAAAAAAGCGTCCTGTCGGCGAATGCAATGAAGGCAAATGGACGACGGGATGAGGAAAACGATGCTGCAGCCAGCCCGGTGCAGTATGTGGGCCAGACAACAATAATTGTTCGGCGTTTCCTGGTATATTATACCGCATCTAATTGATAGAGAGAAGCCGCTGCTAATTCCGACGTTGTTATCGTGCTATCTTTAGCGTAGATTCCGCGGATTCACTTATTGAGTATGTATTTTCGTACGAGAACACCCCCCGTGGAGCTTTCGCATCGGGTTTAATTCGTAATTGAAGTCACTCACCTTGTTGCAACGGAGCAGAGGGTTATTTCAATTTCACGAAACTGCAAGTTAAATTATTGCAGTATGAAAGGGATAATATTATTGAAAACATTCTGACGTAGTCGTTTATTATATTTTGTAGTCTGTAAGTTTTTATTTTTTAAATCTTTATAGTGTGTGCATATATGTGTTGGTTTGATAAGTTATAAGTATTTTTAATCACGAGAGAGGGGGGGAGGGAGGGAGGGGGGAAGACAGAGAGGGAGAGGAGGGAGAGAGAGAATTTTAAAGAGAACGAAGTAATGCAAATTAATAGCTTCAATAGCTTTTGCAAGTTTTTGCACATATGCAAGGAATAAAAAATAAGGCAGCATATTATAAATATTAAATATCAACAATTGAGTGAGAATTCGGTCAGAGCAAATCTGGCAAGTGTATTTAAATATATACATAAAAAAATTATTCCGATTGTTTGAAGATGAAAAACAAATTGCAAAATCGAAGAGAAATGTTAATGACAATATTATCAAGAAAATAAAATTTCTTCACGCTTTTTTCATCTAAAGCTAAATGTCAGAGATTATCGAGATTGAATTAATTATTTTAATTATGAAAATTATACGAATTAAGACTCTTAAGTATAGATACCTATGTCATTAATGTTAAATCATTATCTCAATGCACCGATGATTATCTCGCTAACAATAAAAGAAAAGTTTCATTGACACGAGTTAGTATCCTTCGGTGTCAAGGATTCCTCGGTACTCGATCTCGATTCACCAAGTAGCATCGATCAATCGCGTATCAGTACTGAGTATTTCCCCATTGACAGATCGCGATATACCGACTACAACGATCGATCTCCGCTACCGAGACACTGCCGCAAGGATCACACCGTCGATGCAGATAACTTCGTTATCCTTTCACTTACGGGAGAACGCGGTCGCCCTTACCACCATCTCGTGTATCAATTCCTACGCGATTCCAAGGTCGCGACGTCTCAACGAAGGTCAATTTATATGCATTCGCCGAGAGGATCTAATGAGGTCCTTTCATTTATGTTAATTTCACTGACTTGCATTTATGATAACGGCAAGCCGCGTGGTTGCCGACCGCGAATAAACGGACGTCCGTGGATTGCACGACTGGTACTGCATTTGCCACGCGTAATTTTAATTACGTCACGTGCACACGTGATTTGCGGTGATGCGCGGCGTTAACGCTAAATTATGCCGTTGCTGGAGCTAAGAGATAAAGTCGCGCGTCGATGCATATCGAGGGGAAAATGTTTTCTCGTAAAAACAAATTAATTATACCTTTCATTTTCTTAAAGAGGATAACGAGTTTTTCTTAATCTTTTAATCGATGCGAATAAAATATACGATAATGATAGAATTTTATTTTTTATCTTTTATAAATATTATAAATTATAATATTTTACAAATCATTGTATTACATATTCAGTACGACAATGTATGATTTTCTAAAAGCATATTTTATTATAGACATTCTTTTCTTTTCTTCCATTTTCACAAATTAATATAAACATATAAATCTTCTCGCACGTATCGGCATAGCGTTCGCCCTAATCACTAGCAAAAGATGACTATTCTGTGATACATCAAAATTCGCGACGACTCGCGGCCAACAGCATCGAATTCGGCATGACGATTTCGGTCTGCACGTGAAACTTCGTCCGTTCTAATCCATCATGTGCCGTTGTTCGGTCAATAGAAGATCCTGTCGACGATGTTCGTATAACGGTATCCAGCGGCCGCGACAGGTCGACTCCTCGCATGTCGCAATCGCGTCGCGACGCCCGGTACTCGTACTCGGGCGCGAATACCTGCGTATTCAATCGACGGTCAACGACGTGACAACGTGTGTTACGTTGGCGTATTGATGTAGCCGGCGTTACATGCGTCGTGTGGTTCCTGTATGTACGTATCTCAACGCGCACTGAATGCCAATCGCCGCGCGAAACGGCTCGATACGCGCGGATTATGTACACGAATTTCTTTCTACGACGTTGAGCATCGATCGAAGGCGGATGCCCGGATGGCTGTGTTGGTTTCCTGACGATGCCCGCGGAATTTACGAGCTTGCTCCTCGCAAAAGTTTCTCTTGATGCCTTCATGAACTTGCCGAAAAAAAAACTTGAAGTTAAAATTCTGTTGATAAAAAAAGAATACTCTAATCGAACTAAGAAATATATTTTAGGTAAAGAATGTAAGAAATGCTCGCATTTATCTCATATTTTGAAATATGTGTTTTTTTAATGAAAGTGCTCTTTTACCCAAAAAATTATTCATTTGGAGATCATGTTTACATTTTATTATTGATAATATATTTTTGATTATACAATCGTATAAGAACATTTTTCGCAACGAAGTTTGAATAACACGATTTCGTTAACATGTAGCTGAGCCCTTATAATCTGATGCATCCTTGAATTTGGGCGTATTCGTTCGCATAGCGAAGTTCCTGCGAAGTTTAGGCCTGACTTCCACTCCACTTAAATGTCCAATCGTCGACGACTTTTTTTAAATATCTAGTTTTTTAGGGACCGCCGGAGATAAAGGGCTGACCAGAGGTAGAGACGTAGAACCATCTACCTTTATTCGTGAAGTTAATTACTGCTCGATCTTCGCGGTGAAGCTTCTATAATTAGTTACAGCTAACATAAATTGCATTTAACGAAATGTATTATCGAAGAGTACATAATCCGCAAAGAGTATTAGAGTTCATTTGAATTTAACATTCAATTTAGGGTATAGTTGAATTTTAAGTCGAAACAAGCGTAAAATTATATTTTCTACAAACATAATGTACGTTAATTATTACTTATATTTATTAGTACGCAAAACCCCTTTTTATGATAACCTTTCAAAAATTTATGAATACATATTATAAAAGTTGCATTTGATTTTTTAAAACGTTTTTATTCATATGCGTACACAGCTCGATTTGCCCGCTGCAGGTTAAAGTATTAACGTACAGTGAAATGTCCATATTCGGGACAGGTTTTTGCATATTTTTAGCGATTACTTTGTAACTAAATTTTTTCGGAAAATTCCGTGTCGATTCTAGAATCGATAATTCAAGACCTACAGTTTGGCACCAAAATAATTTTTCAGCGATAAGTATAGCTGGATTGAGAAAACGGGGTTATGCAGAAATGGAAAACGCGTACACTGAGAGAAAAATTTACTAAATTTCAATAAATGTTTTCTCCAATAGTCCTTATAAAGTATTTTTTTGAATTCAGTTAATATTTTTCGAATGAAAAAAATATTCATCCAATTGAAAACAAATTTTCTAAACATAATAAAATATTTATTGAATTCAAAAGAATACTTTATTAGTACTATTGGAGAAAACATTTATTGAAATTTAGTAAATTTTTCTCTCAGTGTAATGCAGAAATCAAAATTAATTTACATCAAACGGTCGCAAAATTTGACGCGTTAGAACAGAATTGTCCCGAATTAGGATGCCTGTCCCTATTTAGGAACAACGACTATATTATGCGTGTCAGCGAAGTGTTAATACATATATTTCTTCAAATTTATGGAAAGTATTTGTTATTTAACATTTAGTTAATATTTAGAGAATACATTTATTTAGCATTGCAATAAAATCTTTAGTCAAATCTTTAGTCAAATTTGTCAATCATAAGTCGGAAATCTGTTTGTCGAGTGAGTCTTCCCTTAGATAGTGGTGACTGCGTTTTGCGGTCAGCCGAGAAATACCGCAAGGACAATATCAGTCATTACTACTACGCGGTCGATGAATTAAGAATGAAAACGAAATTGAATTCTACGTTGCGCTATCGGAAGCAATTCGATCGTTTGTAGGAAGTCATTTCGCTTCCTTATACTTTCTAGGAAGGCTCGTCGAGTCATTACTTTCATTTATCTCGCTTATCGCCCCTATTTCTTTACACGATAATCGTTTTTAAGCATATTAAGAGACTGTTATGCGATAAAAATTAATAACCGTTAAAATGAAATACAACGACCATTTGACAAATTATTTTGCAATTACATATTTTTAAAGATTACTCTAACTATTAATAAAAACAAATATAAGTATTTAAAATAGAAGTGTTTTTATATCTGTTGGTTAAGTGTATAAGGAGATTATATGACTATACAATTATTTATTGTATATTACCTTGTCTTTTACCTTTTGTATAAAGCCCTTTTAATCCGAGCAGCTGTGTTTACCTAACAAAAGAACGACTCGCTAATTTCTTCGCCACACGCAAATCTTTGTCAACCGACAACCGTATGGCGAGCCACGCACCAAACTCCAAACAGGATACGAAGGATTGAGCCTCGTTAGAGGCTCGTCCCCAATCGCCAAATCGGAGCTGGCGATTTCGGCGTCCCATGACACTCGTTCTATTTTTGTTCGACGACTCGGTCTTTAACTGTTCGATGCTTAGAATTTCTAAGCTTAACGTCTGAAATCCAGCAATTATTATAATAGGAATAAACGAGTAGGTTTGGAGAGGAAACGAGATTAAAATTTGAAACTCGAAGTTTAGAGAAAACGTAGCGAGCGATCATAGAAATAATATTTTTCTAGCTATAATAGTATAAAGCGCAGAAATAATACTCTTGTTGAAATCGCCAACGAGAGTATTATCGATATTTTCACTAAGATGCCAATTGTTCAATTTACAATCGATTTCTTCCAAATTAGATTGTATTTGGAGAATGACATCTTGACGACGATTCGATTGTAGTCGTTTCTATCGGTTGGGATCTCTTCTTATGGAATTCCATTTTCGCGAAATCAAAGGAAGAGCAAGGGTGTCCAGGGAGAACAAGAACAACGATCAAAGAGACGAGGAAAAGAGGGTGGAACTGGCGGCTGTGTGGCACGGCAGTCTGGCCAGTCGATTACGGTGCCGAAACGAGTGCCGGAGCGTCTCTCCAACCAGTTTTGGACAGTGTCTTCGCTTGTGGCTATAAAGAGAAGGACGGAGCGCCTTGGCAAAATCGTAAAGGAAGTATACCGTTCATGCGACGAAGAAAGCGAGAGCTGAGGAGAACGGCCGCGATTGAGGAAGAGGACTAGAAGAGGAAAGGTGTCCGAGTGGAAGGACGGAGAGTGAAAAGAGCGGTGAAGGAAGCATGATTATCTATGAAGAAAAGAAAGAGAAAGCAAGACAAAGTGGGAAGCGAAGGATGGACCAAGATAGCGAAATGTCTGAAGATGAAAAGAGCGTAAGTGAACGCAAGCGAAGAATGAAGAAGAAAATACCTTACAGAAAAATGTGCGAAATACGGAATGGAAAGGAAATAGTGAAGAAGCTGGAGACGACAATGGAGAAAGGGAAGAAAGATGCAGAGTGAAGAACTGAAACACGAAGATATTAGGAAACGTCAATTGATAGGAGAAATGAACATGAAGGAAAATGATGAAGGAAGATATATCTAAAGGAAAATGTGTAAATGGACATATTTAGGAAGAAGGAAGATGAGGAAGTAAACAGCAGGGACAATGCAAAGAAATATTAAATAAAAAAAGTTTGATTAAAAGTAAATGCAATTGAAATCACATCTTCTATCTTTCTGTTGTGGACTGTACAAGGTAAAGATGTAGAACGAAGTAGAAGACGCTCTAAGAAGGAAACGCAACTAATCGAGGTAGGAAACTCATGGTGACCAAGATAGGGATAGTAAGAGAGGGAATAGAGAGGAGACCAAAGGAGCTACTTTGACGCTGCTAGAGAGGAAGGAGAATAACGTCGTACCAAGGAAGACTAACATCACCAAGAAGAAGAGGAACAAGAAGAAGACGAAGAAGAAGAGCCGGTGGAGGCGGTCGCCGCGAGTTTGAGTTTCGGTTTCGTTCGTTTCGCGCCTGCTCCGCGCGAACGGGAGCCGAGAGTGAACCTGTTCAGCGACGAGGCAGACGAAGAGAGACTGAATCGGAGTGGGAACGACGGAGATCGACGACACGACTCAACCGCGAGTGCGTCAGCGGCGGGAACGACAGAGAGGGACAGATTCTCTCATAAGAGCGAAGTGGAACGAGATGGAAAGACAGAGAGAAGGAGAAAGAAGGAACGATTCGCGTGAGGGAGAAAGGGAGGTCGACGGGGGAACGTGATAGTACACGTGTGAGGGAGATAGAGCCAGACAGGGGAGAGCGAGAGAGGCGTAATAAAGAGAGAAAGAGGAGGACAGACTTGAGGCGCTCTGCTCCCAATAACGACTCTCGCCCTCGGTCAGTCGCGCGCGAACCGCGGAGTCGCGAACATCTCTCCGTCTCTCTTGCTTCGCCAAGAGAGATTCCGGCGTTTACTTCGCGTTTACTTCGATCTACTAACTCGCGAACCTGAACTGGCACGTGATATAGAAAAAAGAAAAAAAAGTGAGGGTGAACCGGTGCGACAAGAGAATTCAGTCGGTCCGAGAAGGTGGTACCTTCGATGATCGAGGACTCAGCTCGGGAAGCGAATTACACCAAGTGGAGCAAAAATCGGAATTCGCGGAATCTTCAGTCATTCCGTGCGAACAAGACCTGGATGGAAAGACGGTGAAAACAGTGATGGTCCATAAGATTTAGAAAAATAATTCTCGCGCTCCGAAAGATGGTCTCTGCTATTCAGCTGATTCCTACGCGAAATTATCACGGAGGATCGACGAATTGACGTATGGGAGAAGCTTTGCTTATTCTAGAAGCTAGAGGCCGACGCAAGAGAAGTGTCGCGCAGTAGGGTGATTATTTGCCGGGGGATTGCCCAGGAGAATTGTCAAGATCAGCGGGGGTAGAATATATCGTGAATGCGATGTGATTCGGAGCGAAAACGACGACGAACTTTGGGTAGCTCTATCGATCGCCTTCGGGAAAAGTGATGAGTTGTCGCCTTTCCTTTTCGGCGTGGGAGATAACGCGCGAGGTTCTCTAGAAATCATGACTTTCACGCCGGTATCAGAGATCAGCACGATCGGTCAAGTAGCTGCGAAGTACGTAGTAATGGCACTTACTTTGTAGATCAACATCTCAACATACAGGCCATCGTTTGCAAAACTTTGTTACCACTTAGGCTTGATAATTTTCCGAAAGCATTAGTTCAGCGTCGTCATTAACTTTTGATAACATCGGTGCTCGTTATAATTACCAGTTTCGCAATCGTCAGTTCAATTGGTCCCTTAAGACTTATAGAGTCTTGTCGTGAAAATCGTTCGATCCAGCTCCGCCAGACACCAGCATTGATCTCCCGACTGGAAAGAGCGATTCCGAAGAGCCGAAGAGCCCCGATAATCCCACCATGATGCGCCAAGTGCCGTACACTCCGAGATAAGACGATCTGTGCGAAACGGAGAGGCTGGCATCGGCGTGGCGGCGGCGACGACGACGACGACGACGACGACGACGGCGGCGGAGGCGGCGGGTGGTGGTGACGGGAGGACGGTGGCGAGGAGGAGACGGAGGATCGATGGATCTGTAATGCGTGCAAAGTGCGATCGGCGTGCACGACGACACGGATACCCAGATACCGCTGATCGGGTCGCGGGCGACGGTGGTGGCGGAGGGGAGGTCAACGGGAACCGAGCCGGAGGGGCGGAATAGGGACGAATGAGTACTTTTCGAGGTTATCTCTCGGGGGGGAGAATACATCGGGGCGAATTGTTGGTGATATCAACAACGACGACGACGACGACGACGAAGACGTAATCTTGCCAAGTGCGGAGCGGTGCATCCGAAGATACGTACGGCTGGTGACCGAGTGAGAGAAGAACGGAAAGGATAGAGCTGGCTTCTCTATACCGTGCTCGAGTATAAAAGCGAGGAGAGGACTGACGACAACGAGGTGGAAACGAGCAGGACGTAGCCGCGTGTCGTGTATGCGTGTCGTCGCCGGTGCGCCGAGGAAGCAGCAACACGCCGACGGAGGACGCGGAGCGATTGCTATTTTGGAGCCCGCCAAATATCTCGCCGCGCTGGTGCTGGCTGGTCGAGGCTGCATGTTCTCTCGCGCCTCTTCCTCCCGTCCTGCTTTTCTTTCTGTCCGGTCGATTCCCTCTCGCGAACCGGCGGCCGATTTTGCGCCGATGACGCATGGCACCGACCAAAAGCGCCGCGACGTGTGACAGGTAGGAGTTGCAATTTCTTCTTTCTCTTTCTTGCTTCCTCCGACCCTGGTCGCGTAGTGACCGTGAGTGCAATGGCTCGTGAGATTCGAGTACAGGGGTTGCGGTGGGTTCGGGGATGCGCCTTTCCAGGGGCGACCGAGACTTGACCGTGAGAAACTAAACGCATTGTGCGCTTGACTTACGTTCGGGACAGATATTGCTCGTATAACTCTTCATGTTTACGCTGTAATACAGGATGACCAGGATAAGACGCAACCCGATCTCCCTGCGAAATTTCAATCAGATTGCATTAATTAAAAGTAGAGTTTCAATTAAAAGCAATTTTGCAGTATCATTGTTTTGATGGAACACATCTCCGATGCTGCGTTGCTCCGATGCTACACGGAGTTCGCCTACAAGTGTATCGAGATTATTTTTACACGTGTCTCGCATACTGCGTCACTGGTATTTTGCGATGTTATGTTTTCCAGCATGCTCTACCTCGTACGTTAAATATTATTTGTAGCGAGCAGCACAATTTATATTATAAATTATTATTTGTAATAATTAGATGATAAAAAATTCCGCGATGTTGACGTTCAAAAAGAATATTGCGAACAAATTCGATGAGCGCATTCGATCGATGAGAGCATTCCTCATCGATCATCGATCATCGATATCTATGTTTACGATCGCGTCATTCTGTCACAATGGCGCATCAAAGCACAACATTTTCACTAATTTTAGCCACCTCGATAATAACTTCAGTGGGTCAACGTCATACAGTGTGAATAATTCGACGTAAAACACGTGTATGAATTTTAACGATGCATTTCAACTTTTATAATTTTAAATTTATTTTTAAAAAATTGTCGGTTAAAAGCATCTCCAAGAAATCGTATTAAAATACCGCGAAGCACTCCAATAAATTCTGAAAGTAAATTAATAATTATGCGGTAATAGATATGAATCGACAAGTATAAAGTTATTAAATTGCACAAAAGTTTATAATAAATATTGAAATATGAATATGAATATTACTAAGTCTTTTAATTTGTCAACTAATTAGGCTTATCGCGATTGATAAGAAATGCTTCACAATTTTTGATATCGTATAAAGCAAGATATCTTCATCGATAAGCGAGAAAACATAGTATATTAGCGCGTTATCAAGCATTCCCATTGCACTGCCCGACGAAGTGGCAGTTTTGCAGCGGGTTTCATCCCGTCGGCTCGTCGAACACAGCCCGCAGATATTCGTGTTTTTTCTCTCGCATAGCGAATGGCGCATGGACCGGACGTCGCTTGCCGATCACGTCTGCCACCCGGGCTGAATTATACGCGAAGGGATAAAATTCGAGACTGCGCGACGCGACGCGGCGCGATCGCTCGGGGGACCTTCGAAAATCCTCGGGAACGTGAGCTGCCGCACTGACGAGCGCCGATTAGCGAATAGAGTTATGTGTGTCCGTGTGCCTCGCGCCTGATCGATTGGACAAATACGAGAAGTAAGGAGAAAGCCCCCCCTTCTCTCTTTTATGCGAGATATCTTACTGTTTGCGAAGATCTCGGTAAGGGAGGTCGTTTTGACAAATTTATGATCAAAGTAGAGAAGCGAAATAAAGGCTTGAACATGACGTAAGAATTTACTTTATACATAAATGTTTTTATCTTATCGTGAAACGTTTATTACTTGATAAAAATTGTTATTTGGCAAAACGTATTTATTTGATTCTTGGCGAAGCGAATAGATACTTGGTAGCATAATAAATGTCACGAGACATGTAACGATGTTAATTCGTATTGATAGTCGTTGGTATTAATTTACCAAATCTTTATAGTATAATGTGAAATTGATGGTACCTATCTGATATTAAAATTATACCTGCATTTTACGTAAATCGACGTTTACATTAATACGAGAGCTACATGGGTACCGTTAGGCGGTACCTTAGTTTCTTCGTGTAAACGCAAAACCGAAATAGCCCGATGAATATTCATTTCGATGGCGGGCAAGTTGGAAATAAGTTTTGAAAATTGTGGATTGGGACCGGTATCTAGGATCTAAAAGTTTACCGTAAGTTTTCTAATATTTTACGTATTCACGATTGACTTCGGGGAGCTTGATCATAGAAATGCATAATTCACATTTATAATATAATCGAAAGAAGGAAAGTATTAAAAATAAGCAAAAGTCGCGGAATATAAATACAAGATATCTCCCTTAACTTTTGCTCGCAGCCATTAACAATTAACGCCTAAATAACTCTATTTTTCGATTATAGATTTAATTATAGATTTATATAAATATAGTTTTCATTCCTCGCTCTGTACACGGTAAATTTGGTTTACCGACACTGCAAATTCAAGAGTGTTATTTTTACACGCATAAACATCTACACTGAGAAAAAAAATTTATTAAAAAACACAAAATGTGTTTCATTCAACTAAAATATTTAGTCCGATACGTTCAACTAAACATTAGTTGGTTTAACTGAACATTAGTTGAATTAACTAATTCTTGATTTAAAAATTTTGATGGTTGACATGAATGAACTATACCATTTTTAATGCAACTTAATAATTGTTGAATCAACCATTGGATCAACAACAATACAAATTTAATCCGTTCAACCAATTTTTTTCCTCAGTGTACATAAAAATGACATATTTGACTGAAGCTCTTTTTACATGTTTTTTACTGTTTTACGTCATTTAACACGTTTAATTGTATTAAATTAAAAATTAATACGTTCAGTCATGTTAGATGACATGATTTAAAACGGTAAGAAATGTGTAAGAAGAGCTTCAGCTAAAATAACACGCTTGGATTTGTAGTGAAATAGTATGGAGAGAGTATTTTCTTGAACGCTTACGTTATTTGTTATTATGAAACGAGCACGCGCTGTATATGAAAATTCACGCAATTATAGAAGTTTGAAAAACTTTTTCACGTGATTTGTGATCATAACGCCGCAGACATTGCATTTTCAATATTACGTAACATACATATAACGCGCGTTTATATGTAGATTTCCATTAATAATTTTATTTTACGCTTCAGAAATTTTTATTCCGATATCGCGAGTTTGATTCGTGACGTGTAATATGGCACTTCTTTGAAGACACATCGGTGTGTGCCCTTATTGTGCTCTAGAATATCGTTGGAGTGTTAACCTTGGCCTCCCTCGCCATTTTTATCGTACCCGCGCGGCCTGCAAAACGCCGTGCTCTACGTACGTGCTCCTAGGCTTATCTTACTTGTAATACCGTGCTTGAGCAGCGCGTTAGAGTCCAGGCGTTAGCTGAGTAAATATTAGTTGTAGAAACGAACGTATATTAACTACATTATGAGCTGGCGGATCAATACGTCAGCGAAAACGCGTCGCTAATTGCGTCTCTATATCTCGAGAATAAAATATGGTTCTAAAACTTATATTCAATAACTTGTTGATTTTAAAAATAAATAGTTAACTCTAGAAATTACAAAAAGACATCGCTGTTACTTTGTGATTATTTTATGCCATTGAATATACAGAGTATTACTCCGCATATTTTTAATAATTGCAAATTCTTTTTTACTTCGTGCCTCTAATTTTTGTTACGTCAATTGGATAGTTAATCGATATGAAAACTATTAATTAATTAAAACAAAATATTGGTGCTTGTTATAATGCAGATTACGTAAATTTGTTGTGGTTTACATGAAATTTTATCTTGTCAATAGCGTGTATTTTTTACTGTGGAAATTTATCGTTGTTTTGGTTACTTTGTTATCTTGTTATTTTGATAGCGATGCGAATTTTGTGAAAAAAAAATAGCGTGACTACACTCTCGCTTTTATTAACACTGTAATTTTATAAATACTCTTATTAGATCGATTATCTCGATAACGGAGGTCGTTCGCGTTTAAAATCATTCACGTCTGGGAGTAGTCTTTGAATAATTTAAAGATCGCTTGCTCGATTACGCCTGCACTAAATTATCGAGTGCATTTTCGTACAAAATATATTTATGTATTTTCTCTCTGCCGCTGCTAGAAGACTTTAACCTTAACACGAAGGTTATCTATCGCGCTCCGATTCCGCCGGAGAAACGTCAAAGAGCCAAGCCGATACTATTACTACTGTGCTAACAGTGGGGATAAAACATATCTAGCGAATATTTGGAGATGTTATTACGATAGTAGTGATACGACGTAAATTTTACCCATTTTAAAATTCAATTTTTAAGATTAAAAGAGCAGCCACGAGACATGTTAAATTGATGAGAAAATTCAAGACATCTACTTACATGTTATGTGCAATATATTCACTTTGATCTCTTAAAGTATAGAGGAGAAGGTGGTAATATGGAACCCCACTTTGTTTTTTAACGATTTCTTGTAAATTATAAGCTC
>NJRQ01000195.1:229953-269076 GCA_003063805.1 Aphaenogaster ashmeadi | reverse complement strand
ATAAATATTTTGTAAATATTTTATAAATATTGTGTGCTGTCTGGGTTCTAAACGTGATAATCAACAAGCAGTCATATGACTAGCACGTAGCAAGACGACTACCTTAAAAAATATGAATATTATCGTTCTAACACAATGGGATATAATCTGTTCGTTTTTTTAAAACGGAAAAATGAAACCTAAGATAATAGCCCCGAAAATTCTAAAGATTGGAAAATTACGGTATTCTGAGGAAAAATTCAGATATTCCATATGGAAAAATACGTAGGTCCATTATATAGAGCAAAACGCTCAAATATCTATTTTCTTTGGAAGTAGGTAAGAATACATTAGAAATGAAACGCTCAAATATCCATTTTCTTTAGATGCAGATACAAGTACATTAGAAACAAAACGGTCAAATATTTGTTTCTTTAAAAGCAGGTAAAAGTACATTAAAAACAAAACGTTCAAATATCTATTTTCTTTAGAAAGTAGATAAAAGTAGATAAAAGTACATAAAAGTAGATAAAAGAAATGTTTATTCTGTTTCTTAATATGGTTACTTAATATGGTGACCGGCGAAGTCTTTCTTTCTATATGTATATATGTACACAAAGACAGTTAATTATTTTAATTTTTTAATTTATATTGACCAATGCTAATTATAACCTCATTCGAACCTGATTCTCTTCAACGTTTCGGGAATCTCATACTCTCAGACTTTCGCCAACGGTGTCATACAGTAACCACGTAATAAAAGATTTCTGCCTTTGATCTGCCAGTTAAGAGGAGCTTAAGACGGTCTGAGAACTTGAGATATTTAATTTACTTAGCGCTGAAGATGGCTCGAAGCGAAACCGAAACATTCGCTTAACATTTATGTATTTTGTTTAAATTAAAGATCATTTCATAGATAATCTGCGCAGGGTTAACCGCGCCGTACTCTCATTGTCTTTATCTTATATATCATTTAGTTTCTTAACCCTAGAAGGCAAAACTAAATTTGCTGAGCTTCAAAGGCAAAAGTGGGGTAGTACGGCACCCCAAACTTCTCGGGTGTCTCAATCCCTTCTATCAGCAGTAAATTAATAGTTAAATAGTGCATTTTCTTCGTTTTTTAATGAGGAAAACGATGATGTATATAACATGTTGTATATAACATGTTATTTTTTTAATTATAGTATGGGTCCGGACCCGAAAGTGTACCTGGCTACTTCAGGAGCGTAGTTTGAATTTTGTTTGGGGTGACAAGGAACCCTACATTTGCCTTCTAGAGTTAATATAATTAGGAGCCCATGATAGACGTGGGAAATATATCTCTTTGCAATTCTCTTTGTTAGATAAAATTAAAGAAACAAAATCGCCGTGTTTCTTTGAATGATCTTGAGCCTGAGGCTGCGTTCGTTAACACTGCAGAGTTTTCTCGGTAAACGTTGTAAAACTCGGTTCGTTATCTTCGCCATAAACGTGCTGTTACGGCGCTTAAACAATTAATCCACGGCCGGCGGTTCGTTAACTTCGCGACGCCAAAGTTTGCGCGCACGGTGGATAGTAGTCGTTATCATTTCCAGTTTACACACGGCGCCACGAATTTCAGGATCTTGAGGAGCAGACGGAGGCATGAGAATAACGTAGTATTTTACGATAGGAAAGATTATCTCTCATTTGATTGTCCGAGACGTTTAAGACAAGAAAAATAAACCCCGAGAAATCTTGCGGTGCACTAAAAAAAGAATGCGAAAATTTCGAAAACGATTGTTAATTTAATTATCTCCTCTATCATTCAAAGAAATATATTTCTTTATTAAAAGATCCTGAACGTGATATAATATAAAATAATTTTCTTCTCAAGTACTCCGAGGTATTCGCTCGTAGATATAAGACTACCTCTTCTTTTCCTTCCTTTAAAGATAATACCTTCCGTTATACAAGAATGTGCGATAAGTGGAACCGAACGTAAATCGGATGAATTTTTCCGTCATTGCAAAACGGCGCGTTGCAATAGAATAATATTTACGGCGGCGTTTTACGAAATCAACTTCACCTTCGGGAGTCAACGTGCGTAATTTATTTTCCGCCGCGCTTCCCTCGCGTCGTGCCGTTGCATCGTCGCGGCTCGCGAATGCAATCTAGCCGAATGACGTTGCACTATACGCGACGTCGCCGTGCCACATGGTGCGGCGTGTGATACTTATGAATGAGAATTAAAGGCCCTGCGCGTGTGAAGCGATATGCTGGGTCAACGAGACGAACGCTGAGGCGACTGGAATAACAAATACCTGTCGCCGATATTATTACCCTTATCGCTATTCTCTTAACTCTTTCTCTTTCTCCTGTCATTATATCGCATTGATACCGCAGTACGAGATTCCACGCGAAGGTTTGCTTCATGAGAGAACACATTGCAATTTTAACATATCGCGCGCTGCGATTATATATATGTGTGTACAGTAGTTGACAACATGAAAAATCATGCAATTGTCTTGCAATATCTATATATGTAATATTTTATTTTCTGCGAAAAACTTTCTTTATTATGTATTGAGAGGCTGTAATTTTATTGCATTTGAGTAGAGCTTTCTTTTTCTGTCATAAAGCTCGAGTCTTGTGAAACACGAATTAGAATTGAGAAACGCGATTGTACTGAAGATAGCTTTCACTTTCTGTTATTCTTCTAGTATCTTAATTAGTTTTATCTTTATTTTTCGTAAAAACCATGTATGACACTTCATCGATTGTATTTATTAATAAAAAATGAGACTTAAAGATTACGGCGATTGAGACAAGCTTTAAAGGTGTATGATTCGACATTGATAAGTGACTAAGATAATTATCTAGCGTTTACACATCTCTTCTATCATTCACGTCCACTTAGGGAAAGAGATCATCCATTGATCTAGAATCAATTGTGATTCTTCTAGTGCGTCATTACCTTCCTGCCCTCCGAATACTTAGTACCTACAGGGGACTTAATAAGAACTGACCTCATTTTAAGCGATCTCATAGGGCGTCTTACCATATTATAATAGCCAACAGGAACTTGAACCTGAATCTCTTTCGATCTTCGTTTCCGGCGATTTACAGAAAAACAGACCTAAATATGGTCAGTGTCAGTAGAGAATTCGTCATTGCTGGTGAGACATCTCATCAAAATTTACACAGCCAAGAACTGCTAAGTTACCGAATGTGAGGTATTAAATTTACAACAATTTCGACCGTTTATTACTTATAATTTATTGTATTTGTCTTTTAGATAATTTATTTGGGCACATTTCATAATTTTGTGTATGTTACGTAAAATACTGTATCAACGCACTTGAAAAGGACCAAAATCCATGGTCGAAACGTAGTGCTTTATTTTATAATACATCTGGCCAGTCAGGTCAAATCTAAGCTATCCAATTGTTATTTTTTATCCATTTACTGGCGAAGAAAAGATTTTATTTTGTATTAAATTTACGTTTGTTTTAAGACTATTTTTGTGTCAATTTAATATAAATTTGTATATTTTAGTACTTTAATGAATTGAGTGTTAAAATCTCGAGATTTTGGCTATTTATTTTGTGATTGTTGAAGACAACTAAAAATGAGTACGTAGAACTTTCGAATGCACATTTCGAAAATTTCCATGGATTAAATTTTTTACCGGATAAGGTAAAAAAACTCGCTTATTTGTTTGTTTGATTAAAATCACATCGGAGCACACAAGAAATCATTTGAAATAGAACATATTAAATGTATGTAGGATGCGAACGAGCTAACAGAGTAAATTTTCCTGGGTTAATTTCACGTCTGTACCCATTAATATATATCATTGGCGATTCATCGGGTGGTCGAACGTATGCAACTGGTGTCATTATCGTGGTTTCGCGAACGGCTGTCGTTGTGCAGCTGCATCGCTATTTCAAGATTAACGCAACTGAATGAATCTATTAGAGGATAAACATATGTTTAGGATCTGCGTCGTACGTTCATTTATTTCGCCTCACTGCCGAAATAACCCGGCTCGACCCGAATGATGACTAGCCGACTCTCTTGACGAATGATGCATGTTGCATCATTTTATGCATCTGTATACATATTTGCACATATTTGCGAAATCGAAGTCGGAGCGATCCGACATCCCGGCTTTTTTAATCTAAGTTTTTAATTCTCGATTTTGAATCGCGATCAATTAATCAGACAGACTTAAATCATTCGGCACGTGGATTTATCATTTCTTATCCGAGACTCGTCTAAAATTTGAAACTGCATTAAACGACAAAATTATTTATAGATTTTAGTAATGCCTTCAGAAATGTTTCAAAATATTCAAAACTCTGAGGTCTTCTTGTTTTTGGAAGTTGCTACTCTTATTGCATCGAACTTATATCAATCTCCTTTTTGTGTTTTCTAAATATAATCTTTTACTGAGGTTGAGAATGGTGGATGATTAAATTATTGCAAATAAACAGATAAGAGCAGTTGCGAATGTTATTAAAGCTTTGACTGAAATGAAATGAGCAATTATTAATCAGTCAGTTAAAATTTGCGTTTATTAAATAATAATAAGTTTAAGGAATTACGTGCAATTTGCGTTACTCGCTGTATCCGACGTCACCCGGTACATGGAGGATAAAGTGAGTGATACACTTTTCCACTTTCTCCGCGACCGAGATTGCACGAAGCCTTGGGCATAACACATAACGAGGCAAAACTCGCCTTCGTCTTACCGGTATATACGGTGCCCCTGAAATATCGATGACAGAAATTTCGAGGTTTTACTTTTGCTCTTTCTTTTCGATATTTATTATATTTGCTATTTTGCATTATTTATAAATTTAATCTGTTATATGTGTCGAAATTACGAACTAAAATTATATTATGAAGATTTTTAGAAACTTTCTTGCATTAAAAGTTTATTAGACACACGGTCAGTCTCACTGATCATTCAGTAATTATTCAATATCGTTCGTAAATTTAAATTTTCCGATCTATTCTTGTTCGTAAAACAGTCAAATTGAAAACCTCGAGGAAATATATCGTAATATTAAAGACGTTGAAAACGATGACAGTAATTCAATTTATTGACGAATAATCCTTGATGGCTGCAATTGCAACACTCTCGATAACTTCGCGTTTGATAACGAAAATGATAAAATATGACCAACTGCGGCGATATTAGTCGGCGGTGCCGACATGATGTCACTGTTGTTTATGCATCGGGATGCGTCTGTCTACATATCGCGACGATTAAAGTCGTCGACCTAGTCGGCGCCTCCACGTGCAAAAAACTTGTCCCACCTTCCATTATTTCAAGGTGTAATACACGTTTAATCGCTCCAATTATACTAATTAGAAAATCACAGTTGGCGCGAAAGCAATGGTCGCGTAAAAAATTACGTATATTCTTGTACAAATTAATTTTATCATATTTCATAAATTCATACATTTTTTAATAATCTTAACTTTATGACTACTATGTAATTTTCAGTTATATATTTTTAATTATATACGTGTTTTAATCTGGTAATTAAAGAGGAAAAAAATATCGATGACTCCAAAGAGCTATATATCTGTTTGTGATACGAAAGTTACATACATATTTAGATTCAGTTTTACTTTCATAATATGGCAGAGAGTTGAAACTCATTTTCACAACTTTTATGATTAATATCAACCTGAATGATCACAAAGCCAAGACTGGAATACAAATGATTTCATTATCATTCACCATTGTTAAAATCGACGCATTAAGCGCCACGTGTACGCTACAGAATGCATATTATCTCCCCTGCATATATGAAACCTCAAACTTCTTCGTAGGAACCCTTTGTGTTCTCTTGAAAAAACCTTCATAATATAATTGACAACATCATTATTTATGTCATGTCATATTTAAAAAAATTATAATATAATTATAAAATATCAAAAGATATTTATACTTAATGGGCGCGTAGATCAATGCATAATCATAAATCTTAAACAAACTCTCTTTAACAAACTTATAGTTATTATTGCCGAGTTTATTATTAAGAAACATTCTACTTTACAATTATCAATTTAACTGTGCCTGTTTTTCGCATCTCTCGACCTTCGTTCGTTATCTGTATTATTCACACCGAAGTGTCATTAAATCACGAGCCGGCCGCGGTCGGCGAAGTCCGCATGAGAGCCGCTGTGCGTTCCCATTTCTCCTTTCAGCGGTCGATCCGCGGTTGTATAACACCAATGAAAGTACTCCGACGGCCAACGTCACGTTCACATTCACACGGGCCGTTCGTCGTGTCCTTTGGCCGTAAACCGTCGTATCCGTCGTCGTCTCGCGGCCGGTTGGTCCCTACCGCGGTATCCTCAGCCCGTCCGTATCTAAACGAAGACGTAACGCACGCCGGTGGCACGCGGCACTCCGAATCTCCAATACCGAAGCTACCGTACCGCGGTTCTCCGCAAGGTGCAAGCCGAAATCAAGGTAGATCACTTTGCAACGATCAACAAGATTGAGGATCCAATTCGGTCCAAGACCTTAGATGATTACTTGCGGTACGCGATGAGTACTTAGAGATATTTAAGATGTGCAATTTGTATTCTGTAAATGATTTCAATGTCGAGCAAAGACGGAAATTATTTCTTCTTTCATTTTCCTTTCTCCGCAAGGTGCAGGCCGAAATCGAGGTAGATCACTTTGCAACGATCAACAAGATCGAGAATCCAATTCGGTCCGAAACCTTAGATGATTAGTCGCGGTACGCGACGAGTACTTAGAGATGTTTAAGATGTGCAATTTGTATTCTGCAGACAATATCAAGGAAAGACGGAAATTATTTTTTCTTACTGCTTCTCTCGTTTTCCTTTCATTTGAAGATATATGTTCTTCTATGCACTTTTCGATAGATGTTATTTCATTATGGGACATTCTCCTTTACCTCTTTTAACAGCGCTAGGAGACTAATAATTTTATGCATTCGTATATTGATTAATTGCGATGTAAATTAATATCGTCAGAGAAAGAGAGAGAAAAAGAGCGAAAACTGGAAAAATATATATATTTTTTATCTTATCGAGAAACTTGATTTGACGAGTACGCAGGTACGCATGCATTTTGAAGTGGCGTTATCACGTTGATTATCGTACGCACCGACGACAATCGCAAGTGCAACGCGCGATAGGGAATGCCGATATCGCGGTCGTCAGATGATTTGATTTAGGTCAATACTTTGGCGCGAATACCGCGGATCGCGCATGAAAGTGCAGCTGTTGCGTATTTTCCAATCAAACGTTGCCATATGCCGGTCCGATAAGATAGCACTTTTCCTCGTGATAAATTTATTGAACCTAGAGTGCACCGCCGAATGTGCCCACGGCAGTCTTTTTTTTTCCTTAACAGCGGGCTTCGCTTTTTGCAGCGCAAAAGCGTTTTATTTGGAGAGCGCTTATATCGGAAACAACGCGAATCGATATTTCGGCGGAGCGAACCGAGATAAAAAGAGGACTCGCCAAACTTACGGGAGCGATATCTTTTTGCATGGCCGTAAAATACCGTAAATTGTAGGACAAATAAAAATAGAAACATCCGATTTCATGTTCTACGACAGAAACATAGTTATAAATACGGGATGTCTGGCGTGTCTATCTCGTTTCCCGCACGAAAAGTTTAGCGTCGCGAAAATTACGCCGTTCATAGAATGATTAATGAGAATTATCTATGCCGTCGGTTCGTCCGTTCGAATCGGTTCTAGAGAAAAGTTTCGTATTTCAATGCGTTAGATGAGGCACCACCTTTTGTCAAGACGCAACTCGAAACGGCATGGCACGTCTTTTCTTGTTTTCTACGTCGACGACTTTATCCGTCGACCTCGCGGAGGAACGATTACTTAAGGTCAAGCGCATATTTGCGCTCGCACGCAGGAAACCTCATCACTAATTATCTGTGCCTCCAAGATATGACAAGCCACGCGATAGGGTTAAGGTTAACTTAAAAATATATAAATCTAACCAAATGTAGAAAATATATAAGCATAATATCTTCATCCATACAGAAACTCACACAGTAAAGAAATAAGAAGGTTGTCTGTTTAACTCTTTGATTATTAATAAGGATGGACTTTGTTCTCCGAACCAGAATTAATTGCAAATAAATTCACGCATTTTATGTGTAGATTACAAAATAAATCACATCATTTAGATACAAAATTTGGTATATCATATATATATATGCAAAAAATAAAACAATTGAGAGAACGGAATTAAAGGTTAAAAACAACTTTAGATATTAAATTTTATTATTATGTTTCTAGTTTATTACATTTTTATTACATTGTTTACTGGTACATAAATACATAAAGTAAGATCTCTTAAGCTACGCGATTACCGCGGTAGACTTTAATCCTCGAAGTAACGAGTAACGAATTTTCCTGACCGGCGAGGCTCGTCGTCGCGCGTTGCAATCTAGCGTGCAGGGCGAGTGCAGTAAAAGGCGATGCGCGTCGCGCATATCGGTGTACGCTCGTTGTGATTAAGGCCATGGTCATAAGAGCTGCCTGCTGGTGTGCTTATGGATGCGAACAAGTTAAATACTTGGCTCTGATCTAGGCGCTTATCGTCGTGCGCGCGTTCGGTTACAAAGTTCCTGCCGGTTTGCAACGCGAAACCGTTGTTTGCCAACTATCGCGCGCGTTAAACAATGCGTTATTTACAAGATATTCGCGGAATATCTTAATTTTAAGATTGTTTTTTTAGAATTGATCTTTTAATAATAAATTTGAGACCTGCACGGAAAGAATGGTTTTGTTGAAATATCTAAAAATTTGGCCAGATACAAATCTGAAAATAATTTTGTTGGATCATCAAAATAATTATGTAGGACGCCCAAAATAGTTGCTGGAATATCAAAACTTTTTGTAGCATTATCATAATGTTTGAGCGTTCCACGTAGTTACTTTTGATGGTCTAACAAAATTATTTTCAGATCTGTATCTGGCCAAATTTTTAGATATTTCAGCAAAACCGTTCTTTCCGTGTGAAAATACGCGACTAAGGAACCGAAATGTGAGATAGTAAAAATATTCAATTTAAATTTAATAAGATAAATTTAAGTTGAATATTTTTTACTTCTCACATTCCGTTTCCTTAATTACATATTTTCAGATCTCCAATTTATTACCGGAGTTATTCTTAAAAGATCAATTCTCTAAAAAAACAATCTTAAATTAAATATCTTAAATTTATCTTAATTTTATCTTACGAATTGTAAAGAATAAAATTTATGATTAACAATATCCATTATTGATAATGTAAACTGATTAGTTGAAATCAAAACTATATTCAAATTTTCTACTATATTTTAAAATTCGGCGTTTATACGCAGATATATTTTATTCAAGTAATGACTAATTAATTGATTAACATTCATTTATTAATTTCAAAAATAAAGAAATTTACGACATTTTTTCCTTTTGGCGAAGTATCGTCGGCAGTCCCCCGAGGCACGTATCACTGCATATGCGGAATCGATGGTTCCCCGAAATTCCGAAGCACGCGACGAGATTTGTCGATGGGGGCTGCACCAGAGAGACGCGTGCGTTTTCGTATGCGGGATGCGTTTCTGCCGGGCGGGCGAGTTGCCATACGGAGATCTCCGCGATGTCGTTTCTGTCTGCGAAAGAGAGACGGGGGAAAAGGGAGGCATGACGCCTAAAAGCGTACACTTGTGTGCACTTGTGAAACATGCTTTCGCTAGCGTGAATGCGAGAGGAGAGTGACTAGGAATTAAAGAGAGAGGCATTCTCTCAAATGCAATACTTTCAAGATAAAAGAAGTGCATACGTTTTTCGATTACTTGCAATCTAACTTTTGATAGTTTTCTGCGTGTGAGCATTAATTAGAATTACATTCCGTAATTATTAAATAATATTTATTACGAAAGGGGAAGAGTAATTATGAAATTAATAAATGAAGAATGGAATATTAGTTTTAATACTAACGTTAAATTCGATAAAATATCAAAACTTTATATTATACAATAAGCTGCAATTAAACTATGATGAATATTTCTTTGAATTGCGAGGATTTATCGAACAAATTTATTGAGTGATAAAATTTTTTAAAAATTGTATAACGATTTGTCAAAAAATTATAAAGTAAATAAAGTGGCAGTGAGTTCGATAGCATTTGCATAATCTTAAACGAGTGTTTAAGTACGTTATTGTGTAAGGTGTTTATTTGAGTCTATCACGCGATTGTTAGAAAGCTCTACAAAAAATAGTCTTCATTGTATGTCAATGAAGTTGCGTTCTATCGGAGTTTGCGATTTTATTAGAAATACTGGATGACATGGATTTAAGGTAGTTGTCTCGCGACAGTACAAGCCAAAATTTTATACTCTAAGTCAACGCCGACTACTTACCGCTACCTACGGTTACAGGCTGAAACTTTTGGGTAATTCTATTCCTCTCACACAAAACAAGCGCCGCGTGCTTTTCGGCGGCGACCAAATCGCTCCTCTACGTCAAATAATCGTGAAATTCGAGGTCTTTTTAGTATTGTATTTCTAAAACTAAATGGTCAATAATTTTGTTTTTTTTTACTAGTATTCCTAAAGTGTCCTTCTATTATACATTTGTTTTTCATCACTGTGTTATGGTTCGTTCTAATTGTAAAAATGTAAAATACGCTTTATATGAGATACATGGGAAAAGTGCTATTTTTGATAGCGATTATCTCGTGTTCGGGACGATCAATAACTTTTAAATTGCACAAACGTGTAGATATCACATTTATTAACATATAGTTAAATTTTCAAATATTTCTTATGAATTGCGATTCGCGAGACAACTACCTTAAGCATAATACATGCCGTTTATTGATCGTACAGGCACGTTTTGCGTGACAATGTCGCTTTGTTTTATTACTTCGCAGTAATTGAACGCGGTCGTTGGCGCAGATATTGTGCAGTACTCTTCTGGCGGTGGCTGAAAATAAGGATCATAAAATTCTAGTGCATCATGGTGGGTTATATTATCAAACTCGGTCATTTTTTTTACCATGGTGATAAAAATATCGTGTGCATAAGTAAATGACAAATTCGATTAATCGGTAAAGTTGATTAAGGACACGGTTACAGCACCATAACGTTAT
The DNA here is from genome assembly GCA_003063805.1 of Aphaenogaster ashmeadi. Classification (NCBI taxonomy): domain Eukaryota; kingdom Metazoa; phylum Arthropoda; class Insecta; order Hymenoptera; family Formicidae; genus Aphaenogaster; species Aphaenogaster ashmeadi. The sequence continues at coordinate 257,979 of NJRQ01000195.1, read as the reverse complement.
ATCGCTACTATCGATCGTCATTTTATTATATTAGGATTTGTAACGAATCGTAGTAGAGACAATGAAGTCGAAACTAATAATAACAAATATTTTTACTTTCGATATAATATTTTTTCAATCATACAAGCAATAATAGTTAAGTAATATCACAAAAAAATAAGACGATGTCTACAATATAATACGATATTTGATGCGAGCGAAAAAACGTGAGCTCCTAATAATGAAGTCTTTCTTGGCAATAAATGCTTAACTGAAACTCACAACAGATCGAGTCCCAAGGATAGAGTCGATTTTTAAAAAGTCTAATTCATGAAATAACCTTTTCTAGTGCTGAGAATTTTCTGGCAGGTAGTTCGGTGTGACATTCCACTGTACTTTGTATGCGCTTTGTTTGAATAAAGTTTCGGGCTCTATATAATTCTTCATACTCTTTATTTTTCTTCTTTCCGTTTCTTCTTTAAATCTCTTTCTCTCTTTCTTTCTCTATTATACGCGCGCAGCTTGTGTCCTCACTGGTTTCTGCCTATTTTTGTCCACTGTTCCATAGTCTTCCTCACAGGCCAATCAAGACTGAAGCTCACTAGATTCTTGAATTCGTGCGTACAGTACATCTTTGGCCTGCGTAGAAATAAACAGATATCCGGCTGGTATGATACACTAGACTGGCTGAGCTCGGACGACAGAAGAGTTTACCCGATGTGCTGTCTTGTCTATTCCATTTTTCATACTGGTAACTACGTACTTTTCTACTACTCGCGTCTTTAATTGCTTACGAGTACGCTGGCACCATGATTTACAAAGTGTGCGTATTTGCTTGCGTCCTAGCTACCTGTCATTGAGTCGCGAATTCAGTTAAATCATTTCTCTTTAGTGTTCTTTTCGTCATCACTTTTATTTCTTTTATTTTTTTCGCTTTAGGCCAATTCATTTACTTTACCTTTATCTTGTGTACTTTACACTGTTTTATTTTTATTTCTATTTTATGTTACTGTATTATTATTCTGTACATATCACTTATGTTCTCTAACTTTTACTTTATTCTCGTACATTCTTAGAGAGCCTGCCCTAGAATATGAATAAACACACACACACGCACACGCGCACACACACACACACACACACACTCTCTCTCTCTCTCTCTCTCTCTCAATTATTTGCCAAGTATTCTTATCACAGACTTTATAATATTATTATTGATCGCCAGTTCGGAATCCTGAGAATTTATACTTTTATATTGTTTTAATATTTTATTAATATCTTCTTTTTTACACATCATTGATAGAAGAAAAATAATTGATAATCAAGAGTTGACAGTAACATAGGCAATTATGATAAAATCTGTTTACGAATCGGAATAATATACATATATTTGAACGTGTAGAAGTATATGGAAAAGTAATAAATTTCATATTTATGTAGCTATCATTACGTCGAAGGAAGTAATTTCTTACGTAACAGTACGTTGAAACGTATGTCGCATGTAGCAAGAGCAGCCAAGATTGCTAAGAATCAGCTGTCAATGCTTGCCTCGAATCAAATGCAGCGTGCAAGCGTTCACGTGTGCATTTCTTGGCACGTCGTTTCAACGTTCCTTCTCTTTCTCTCTTCTATCTCTCGTTTCCCTTCGTTTTAACTTCCCTTTCGCATATACACGCGTGTAACATATTCAATTCAATACTAGACACATGAGTAATTCTATCTCCCTCTCTAGTTTCCATCAATTTTATCTCTGCCAGAGTCCCTCCTCTTTGATATCACATCCTCTTTCGTTCAATCTCGTTCTTTATATCTTTCCCTTTCTCTTTCTCTCTTTCTCTCTGTTTGCGGCGTCTGTCTCTCCTCTCTTGGCTGCGTGTCATCTCTGTACGCGATGCGATGAATCCACGTGTTAGTGAGCTACGAAGGGGCCAAATAACTCCGAGGGGTAAACGACTTCCACGCGTGGCGAAGCGCTGATGAAGCGCCGCGCCGCCGTGTACGTATCGATGCGGGAGACGAGCTTCCAACGTTTAACTAGAAAGAGGAAGAGTTACTTTTTGATTAACGATAACGAGTTACTTTTTTGATTGTAAATATATATAGAATTTAATTTCTTTTAATATACGTTTTACTTTTGCACGAAATATATTAAGTTTTTGAATGCATGAATCTGCAGAGTGAATACATAATATAAACTGCAAATATATTTTGACAGTTGTTTTAGAAAAATTCTTTTTTCAATATAAAGGTATAATGTATTCATTTTTTTCCTTTATATTGAATATATATTCAATTTTGTTGGTACCACATTTCTGTGTGTAAAGTCCACTTTACACGATCTATAATTCGCAACAGAATTCAAGACAGAATTCTATTTATAAGTTTATGTATTAAATAATAAATGTAATTATACATGAGAAAAAATTCTTGTCTTACACGAACCATAATTTGATTTATAATTATGTATATAATATTCAATTGTTTCTTTCATTGACATGGCTAAATTATTAAGAAATATAGCATAGTTATTAAGAGAAGTACATATAAATATAATAAAAGTATATTAGAAGAATTTTTTAATTATATAATAACTCAATTTTTTGTAGTTTATGTCATTTATATATGGACGAGTATCCGATTGGACACGACTATTTACAACGCTTAGAGATCTTCATTACATAAGATATAATTGACCAATCACGGGTATTTATGTACTGCGCATATTTGATGCGTTTTTTCTATTTAAAATAGAATATTATATAGTTATAATTTTGATTGTTCACATGTTTATTCACATGTTCTGCATTACATGATGCATAAAATTATAAATAGAATTTCTGTCTCGAATTCTGTCGCGAATTATAGATCGGTAAAGTGAGCTTAATACAATAAACATCATCAGACGTGTGTCAGTGGGAGAATTGACGTATCTTATTCCCACACATTTTCGTCGTGCGTGAAACTCGTGCGCGAGACAATAATGCGCAAATGATGCTTCGAATAGATGTTTCGAACGCAATTTCGACGCGAAAATGAACGAGCGCGCGAGCGATACGAGCAACGAACTCGCCGGACTCATTGGTAATACCGAGCGGCCGCACGCGTCCCGCAGATTACGACGCGTGTGACGTGCACGTGCAGGTGCATAACGCACGTCAACGGACGGCAATGCAACCCGTCGGGGGATTCCGCATGTGGGTGGACGGGAGGTGTGCGCCCGTGCCTGTTATTCCCAGGGACGGAAAGTAGGTCACGGAGTCGCCGTACGCGGATGAATAGGGGGATAGAAAATGCGTCTGCGTGTGCACGCGCGTGTATGCGTGCGTGCGTGCGTGCGTAGACGCGCGTCTCGTGCATCTCGCATCTGCATACACGCCGCGCGTGTACGCGTCCCTATTGTCGAGCTTTTCCGCCCATCGCAGCTTCCTCTTTACTTTTTACGCAGCCATACGACCGCACACTCGAGACACATTATTATCCCAGATCCAATTTTAGCACTTTTATTACGAAGTTTCCCGTGTTCTATGAATAAATTTTTGTATGTCGATAGTCTTGTGCCGCACGACATACCAGATTCTTTTTTTTTTGTTTATAAAAGGTATCCAGCAGGAAATAACCGAATCGATACATGGAGAATTAAGTCAATTTAGCACTTCTATGACAAAACTTCTCATGCTCTGTCTCGCTCTTTAAATCAATATTTTACTTTATCAGTATGCCATTACGCTAGATGTTTATCCAATTTTGAATGTGACTTCTAAATACACAATTAAAACTTGTACAGTAGAAGTTCTATATTCGTGTATTTTTCATTTGCGTATTTTCTACATTTTTGGTTTTTATTTGCAATTGTTTTTCTATATTTGCAAATCGTTTATTCGCAGGAAAAGTCGATATAAAAGTAATAAAATATTAAATGAAGAGAAAAATGATTTTTGCTGAAGTATCTGGAGAAGTCTCAGGAAAATTTATTCCTGTTTTCTCTAAATTTCTAATAATGGATATACGATTCTTATATATATATTTCTCCTTTCTTATTTTGTTCTAAAATAAAAGTGACGAGATAAATTTTCCTGAGACTTCTCCAGATACTTCAGCAAAAATCATTTTTCTCTTCATCTAATATTTTATTACTTTTATCGACTCTTCCTGCGAATAAACAATTTGCAAATATAGAAAAACAATTGCAAATAAAAACCAAAAATGTATAAATACGCAAATAAAAAATACACGAATATGGAGCTTGTACTGTATAAGTTTTAATTGTGTATCCGGAAATCACATTCAAAGAAAAAAAATATATACATATATATATATATAATGAAAAGCAAAAAAATATTCTTTATATTTTACTTGTGACATTTTTAAAATTCAATTTTAATCTTTCCACATAGTTCCTTTTTTCCGTATTCGTTGCAATGTTTTGCGGGACGTAATCCCCGCGAATGTGCATAAAGCTTTTACTGTATTCGTTGTTCGCAAACGTAGCAAACGGCGCGTATCCGCGTGTGCATTGAACGCACGCATCACGCATCCTTACGCATTGTGGCGGCTTGTACCTTTTTCGCGCCTCCCATTTCTTCCTCCCTTATTCCTCTCGTCGTTCGTTATTACTGCATTGTGCGCATACGTGACACATATCGTTCGTGCAGCTCGCGCACGTTTATTACATAATGAGACGCGCTCGTGTTTAAGGCTGCACGCATAGAAGCCTCTCTGCGCGAGACACGAGTACGAAGCGCCTTCAGCGCGGCTATTATGCACTCGGCGAGATCTATCTCTTCCTTTCTTTCACCTTCTTTCTCTCCCCGCCCTCTTTCTTGCATTCTCGAATCCTTCTTCCCTCCTTTTGCTTTCGTTTCCTCGGCATGCGAGCGTTGCGTGCTGCGTCGCAGGAAGCCGCGATGTAAACAGAAATGCGTGCATTCGCATCCGTCCGTCCGTTCGTCGACGAGCATTTACGCTTCGAAGAATATGTCGCCGCCGTTGATTCCCGCTGATTGCATCATTGCCTCGGGATTAAAATTGCTATAATGTCCGATCGTAGGCGAGCACTGTTCTTCTTGGACCTTCTGTAACCGCAGCACGTGGTATTGATAACCTGTCTTTCTCTCTCTCTCTCCCTCTGTCTCTCTCTCTCTCTCTCTCTCTCTCTCTCTGTCTCCCTTTCTTATGGCTAGCTTTTGTTATGCAAATACATCGAGTCTCAAATTATGTAACGCGGAGATTGATAAGTATCGAGTGAATGTTGTTCGAGGATTACATGTGTTGGGAGTACCCTTTAGAATTTAGATGTAGGTACGATGAGCAACGAATCATTTCTGAAAACATGAATCTCTATTTAGCTTCTTTATTATTTCGTATATTTGCATCTATAATGCCCACGTCTTTTCTTATTTTCTAATCTTTGATCAAAATTCTTTATTTGAATCCACCGTTATACGCAAATTGTAATTAATTTTCTATATGCAAAATTTCTCGAAAATCTTCCATTTAGGCTGCTCGACGTCGTCGCGAGTACAACGTGTGAATCGGCTCCGGAACGAGAAGAGTCTGACGTTTGACGTCATTTGGCAAACATTCCCGTTGCTCGAACAGCCACCACTTATTTCGTACAATCTCTCTCTGTTCTTCTCCTCTCTGTCTCTCCTCCACAGTTTCCGTCTGCGAGGAACGGCTTTCAAGGAGGTGATTCGCCTTTTTCGGCGCCTTTTGGAGCCTGGCAGTCCTAGCGAGGCCCCTCTAATCGCGAATTCGAGGCGGGTCACACGCTTTCACTTCGTTCACTTTTCTTTGAGAATTTATCGTATTCTGTAGACATTTTGAACGAGTTTAAGTAACGTAAAATATCATTAAACTTTCCGTGTCAGGGGAAGCATATCAGAATGGAAATTGTATGTAAGTAGGAAATTGTTTATATATCAAAATGCACTATCATTCGATTTATTAATATTCCAGACAAACACCGAATATAACTGCAATAGAACATAGATATAACACGTGCATATTTACGAATATGTTATATGGCAGTTATATAGGTTTGCTGGGGTCTAAATATTTTATCAAAAACAAATACATTTACTTATGAGTATTTTAAAAATAATATATATGTATATAATAGTTTATTCTTGGACGAATTAAACTATTATCGAAATTGATTATATTAACTCTTAATTGACATGCAGTGGCTTTTTTATAGACTGCCAGTCACATTTTTTTCTTATACATTTTAATTTAGTAAAATAATTAGTAAATTGTTTTAGTAAAATAATTATCTTTAATTAATAATTATTCTTTATCCTAATTTTATAAAATAATTTTATCTTTTTCGCAAATAATTGATAAACGGCGCTATGTCAGATAAAGGTGAAACGTAAAACATGTTAATTATAGATAAAAAATTATGAATTAGATATATTCTTCAGCCAAGATTATTATTATTTTCTAGAATTAGATATCCCTCTTCAATAATTGACGTTTGTGATTTGTTTTAGCAAAATCATTATTCAATTTGTCACGTTATATGATCCAGCATGAGCCATTCCAATTAATCTTTTGCATTATATTCCTAATTATAAACGATTCGTTCCCGAATTTCGCAACGTACTCGTCTCGCAAAGAATACACGTAATCGCGTCGCCAACAAACAATGAAATATGAAAACCTTATTTCAACCTGGTAATATTACACATGTATGCCCGCGATAAAAGTGTCAGGGCGACAGATAGGATCGATAAGCGTGTATCTCGCTTGCACTCGCGGTTACATGACGCCGCCGAATGCAAGATAACCGAATTAGACCGGCCGCAAAAATAGCCGGATATTCCCGCGCCGGGGGAGCTTGTGGCTCGCCTTGGTAAAATGTCAATACGTCCGGCGCTTGTCGGCGGAGAGAACAGAAATTCAGAGGCGACACTCGCGTTGTGCGCATATAGGACACCTGCGTGCAAACGGTGCGCTTGCAACGGCGAGCGTGTGTCTGTACGTGCGTCAGGAGCGATGGTGTCTCGTTGACCCAGTTCGACGATTCCGCTGCAAGCTGCAAGCAGCGCCGTGCTTGCATGTGCGAATGCACGTGCACCGCGAGAGAATCCCTGCCGTCCGGAATCGCTCGGGCTTCGTCGCGTTCTCGTACCAAGCTCGGCCTGATAACCGACGTATTTCTGTAAGCGAGTATCATAATTATTTTCACAAAATTGTTTCCTAGATATAACTCTCAAGCGGGCTATTAGGAGTCAGCACGGTAAAACAGTGGGCAAATTTAATAAAATTATAACATAAAATTTAATAATTTGTCTATAGACACACAAAATTAAACACAAACGTTTCCCTGAAAATTGTTTCCCCTTTCTATTAGTAATTTGGATTGTAGAAATTTTTCTTATCTCAAAGAAGACTCGATCTCTTTATTACAATTTGCAAGGAAGCTTAGGTATTGAATATCTCGCTAACTCTAAAAGTCTTCAGTTATTTTCGTTTAATTCTTACCACGCGATAGACCGATTCTATTCCGATTACTTTACTTAGTACCGCATTAAAATTCAACGTGTAGGAAAGGTTGTTCTCGTGTAAATTGACTCTTTAATCGCGTACTTTTACGAACGTTATTGCCCACGGAAAGTAAAGTTTTCCGCATTACTTTGCGTCGATCACTGGCCTTGCATTGTATGTAAAAAAAATTCATAAGCAAACGCGCGTTACAAGTGGGACGAAGAAGTATGCGGCTCTAATGGTGTTATCTCACGTACGTGATATGGCTGAATTATAGGTAGCCGGGGATGCATTACCTTCGTGCTCGCGCTCGCGTCCGCGTCCGAATTATTTGAAAATCAATAAGCGCTGCTAAGAATACGCAAATGACCCGATGCACTTCCAGTGCACTCACTCGCGTCCGAGCCGGCTGGTGGAGGCGAAGGCGCGCAGAAGGCCGGCCGTTTGCTTCAAGGTGAATTTATAGAGGTACGACCGCGGATTATTTGCGGATCCGCTCTGACGGAGGTCGCGTATAAATTTCTGTTTGGATTGAACGCGCGTCTCTACGACTCCATGTGCCGGGAAGCACTCTCGGTGATCTCGAAGGATCTTGGCTGGCTCTTGCGGCAGTCGTCCAAAGGATATCGATAAGTTACGCGAAATTGGGCTGACAAGCCTATTAAAGCTCTCTGGTTGTGTCATCGTATTCAGCACGGAGCATATTTCATCTTATTATTTAAACTTTATGCCCGTAAGATCTTCTTATATTTATGTCTACAAGATTGTTGATTTGATTTCTTATCTCAGTTGCAATAGGTTAATCTGCCTATAAATATCTCAGTTTTATCAGCATTGATAAAGCCTTTTAACCTTGCCGAGAGCTTTGTGTATCCCTGATTCATTACTTTCAATATTGATCCAGCTGCGTTAACGAGAGCGTTGCATTAAACTGCAAAATACGAGCGGCGTATAAACCCGTAACACATCGTACAGTAATTAATCCGTTTATTTGTACGGAGTTACTTTATCCGTTTATCTCGCTCTTTATTTTTCCGTAAATAGATTGCTTTTGTTGCCGTATCTATGAAGTTAAACGTCGAGTTCGCCTCGCGGCGCTAATAACGCGCCGATGCACATCCGACTTTTGCATTAACGGAGGAACTTCACTCGCAAATCGCGCTTCTGTCGGACGCACATTCGCGCGATGCAGATAAGAGGCACTTGCGCCCGTTCTCGATATATCTCGATAGTCACCGCGAATAGATGCATTGTGTCACGTCACCTTGCTGCGCGCTGCATGGAGCGATTGTGCGCGTATATTGCGTCTGCGATGATATTACGGCCAATAACGTGTCGCGGACACCTCGCGCAATGTAAACTCTCGAGTCTCGAGTAAGTTGGATGACCAGACGGCACTCGATTCCAGACCGACTTGTTCAAGTATTCTCGACCAGATCGAGTGCGACTTCGTCGCATTTAACGACTTCCAAGGATGGAAGGTCGGCGTACACGATAAAAATAATTGCATTAATCTGCGTGCGCTCGCGAGCGTCGTTGCCTCTCAAAATTGCTTCAAGAAAACGTTGCTGAGTGGGAAAGCGTTTATAGGTAATAATATGGGAAAAAATGACTATCTTACCAGCGTGAATATTTTACGATTTGTTGTATAATGGTTAAAAAAAAGCTTTACTTGACTGGCGCCAAATGTGTCCTGTATAGTATATCTAATCTTGATCAAGAGGGAAAATAGTGAGCAAATGTATTAACAAATAACTTTACTTTAACTTCAGAACTGCGTCGTTTTGTAATCAATAATCGGAACATTTTTTGTAAATTTACTGTAATTTTTTCGTCTCGCATTTTTCTGTGTTGCATTTTTATTTTAATGTTTTATAAAAATTATAGTACAAAAAGCATGGAAATTTATTTCCATAGTATGCGTCAAGATTTCTATATTTAGCGCAAGGATACGTCGAGTGCACTCTCTTCGACTCGGAATTGCGCCGGGTGCATTAACAGTGAACGGTGACCTCCTTGTAACGCATCTCGAATTCCTCGAGCGGAGTTGCTGCCGAAATTTTGTGCGGCGCGACGACGGGGATTGACGGGCTGTATAATCCGATGGGCTTGACAACGCAAGTCGCCAGTCGCTATATATCCTCCCACTTTCCCTCTCGATTTCTCTTTTTACTTTTAAACTATAAAGCGACAAAGTGTTTAAATGTCTTATCGGTGAAAGGATCGTGCGTCGGTGAAGCACGCGTCTTTAGCTACTTAGATTGGACTTCAAGATAAGAAAAAAGAAGAGACGCCAAGTACAGGCCTGCTTCAAAAATAATGAGGGTGTTCTATAAGAGAAACGTTTTTTATCAGTTAATATATGTCTCTCCGAATTTTATCGTCTGGGTATACAGCCCGTTTTGCTCTCTCTTATAATTCGTCGTCGACTGCTCGTTTTAAACTTATGTATCTTTCTGTCTATTTCACCGTTTTGCAATGCCAAAAATAAAGCCGATAAATATTTTATTCGAAATCTAGGACGCGTTTGCAATTCGTATTACTACGGATTTGTGACGCGCCACCGCGATATGAAAATATGCTTCTTCGCGCGTCGCTTTGGACTGTCTCCAACTCAAATTTTGGTCTCAAGCAATATGCTAATATCAGTTCACTTATTATTGAGACATATTCTTCCAGAATGCAACTTTGTAAATCAAGATTATTTTTTCTGAAGGAATTAATAAACGTTGTCAAGTGCCTAACATTTACACAAATAAGAGAAGACAGCGCTCGGTTAGACTTGATCCCTTTAACCGAATATGTGATTCAGTTAAAAATTCTGCTAGCATTTATCTCTCTTTTCTCTCTCGCTTGTTAGAGAAATGCGCAGAGCATGCGAGATATTAAAAATAACTCGGTGCCAAAAGGATGAACCATGACCGTTTTGACGCGGGGCGAAAAAATTCCGTATTGCCTCGTCCGCAGCGAAATCCGCGTCAACCCCTCAACGGTGAGCGGATATTTAGGCCGATGCGCTCCAAATCGTCCGAGGTACCAGCACGGGTGCATCGAAAACTGGTGCATCGTGCCCCGCGAGGTACCCACCCCCGGTCGTGGTGGTGGCGGCCGCCGCGCTTGCGCTCGGCGGTGCACCCACACGTCGATCGGCCGCATCTCGGTCGGTGATCTTGCTCGGGTAAAGCACGCTGGTGTCGGCGAACCGTGTATGTTCACGAAGTAGGTCAGGTCTCAATGGCGGGAAAGAGAGAGAGAGAGAAAGAGAGGCGTGTGTATACGTGCGCGCGGACCGATGCACATGCAGCCGCTCGTGCGCCACCACCTCGTGCGCAACACTATGCATCTATCTTTGAACTATGCACGCCGAGAAACTCGCACGTAGCGAGTCTCCTTTTAATTCCTCTTTCTCCTCCCTTCTTCTCGGCGTTGCCCCCTCGTCTCCTTCGACCCGTCGACGCTGCCGTCGTCGTCGCGATGCACAAAGCGGCGGCGATGCACCGAGTGCGCGTCGAGTGCATCGTCGCGGCGGATGTAGGGTTCTTCAGGATTCACCGAGCGATTCTCAATGGAAACTCTCAGTCAAACGTAGGCTTATTTGGTTCTGCGTCATTTATGATGACTTCGATGACAATGGTATCTCTGTCGTGTCTTCCGAACTCGTTGCATTTTTCTTAGTTTTCCTTCTAATTTCTATGATTTTTGCTTTCTTAGTATTTAGGGATATTTCTATATTAAGTTTCGTCCATCATCTTTGACATTGTCTTTGACAGAGCTTTAATTATACTTCAAATATAATATATCTTACAAGAAACTAATTTTATCAACCAAGATCAATGCATGTTGTGAGGTGTTCTATATTAATGATTTTCCATCGCATCAAACTAGGTCATCGATATCGACGAGAATATAGGGGGATTTAAACGGAAGAGCGTAGGAAATTCTATTTCGTAGTGCGTCGATAATATCTCGGAAAGTGAAACTAGGATATCGAGATGCCACAATCCAGCGAGGAGAACTTCAGAGTTCCATTTCAATCTTGCACTAGAGTCGAATGATCTCAATTCTGACAACTTAGATCATTCATCTTATTAATATAAAATCGTCGTTAATTTAATCGCGTTTAATGATCCAAACGCATAAACCGACAAAATTTTCTAACTAGTTAACAACTATATTAACAAGATACGATTTTTTACATCAGAAAAAAATTAGCTCCATTTTATTTCCGTACGTAAATTATTTCTTAATTGCATTTATTACAATAATAGGATAAAATTTATAGGATTAATTTATCCATGCGATTATTTCTGGCTGTTTGACTCGAGAGTCGGTTTTTTAATTGGTCGATAGTGCTCGAAACGGAGCGAGAATCGTGCCCGGATGACCTCAGAGTTGCAGAGCTTCGGGGCTGCAGGTACGCAACTGCGGCCTGTCCCATATTCTCATGGAGAGCTCGGACGCTCGATAACCGAGATATCGAGACGTGACGTAGGTGTGAGAGGCGAGTGAACCGGCCCACAACCGTGCGCCGCTCAGTTCCTGTGTGCGTGCGTACGTGTACATGCATTACGTACACTTTACTTAATGAAACAATTGGACTGACCCGGACTACTGCTCCGGCGTTGTCGACACTCGTTTCACGAAAGAAAAATACGATATAGAAGCTGCGATCGGATCATTGATGAGGATCGTCGCATTCCTTCGTGGCAAGAAAGTTGTTAATACATTATTTGGGAGTATTAATTTAAAACTGAATATTTACGTTGGTATTTACATTGCTTTTGATGTAAATATATAGGTTACATACGTTACATACATTTATGTTTATAGAATTTTCAATTGTTTAAATATATTTAGATATTACTGCCATAAAGAATATATTAAAATGTTTGAGGTTTGATTATTTTGTTTGACTTGCGTCTTATTACTCCAAAATGTTACATGTAGATTTAAAACGGAACGAAAAGTTTCGATTTGGTATAAAGATCGTCCGTCGAGAACTTATGGCACGAACTTATGCTTAAATCGACATGTTGTTTACGACAGATGCATCTTCGGGCATTCTCTAAGCATTGCACGTGCCTTACTGGTCAGTGGTCTTATTTTGTGAAATTATTGCCGCGATAGGCACTAGTCCGGGTCAGACCAATTCGCTTCATTAAGCGGAGCGTGTACAATGCATCACACGTACGTGTCACTTGGTTACGAGGTGATACAGCCTACCCCGCGTTTACACCTACGCGTGGTTTATGACGAGCATGTGGAGCAGGTCGCAGCTGTGTACCTGCTGCGCCGCAAGTGCTCGGCACTTGTAATGTGCGCGACAGATTATTATTTAATTTGCCGTACTTTGTAAGACTGACGACTATGCGACGAGAGGCGTTTATTACATAACGCTAATTTTCCCTCGAATTAATACGGTGTGCAACTATATTATTTTACGATACGTTCTAAATTATAAAAACGAAATACAGTCCAGAAATATGAAGATAAATATTAACACATTTGTAGCTAAATAAAGCTAAATAAAAAGTGATTCTTACAAATTTAAACTTTTCCTTTATTATCATATTAAATTTATTACATATTTTTAGACAATTTATTTTAATATTAGATAGCATTAAATAATACCTACAAATTTGTCAGTTTATTAAATCTAATTATAAAATAATAATATTCCAGTATTTTGATATAATTAGTATAAAAATACTTTCTGCTTTCTAATTTCGGGAGGCGCTCATTGGAGATACTCAACTGGTATTTTTATTACCAGGACTGCGGATTCGAGAAATGAATATGCTCTTGACGAGCGCACACAGATAAAATCACCGCAAATTCATCTTACAATTAGACTCACGCCTGTTATATATCACTGATTTCGAGCGTATACTTTCGAGAGCAATTTTAAAAGTCCCGAGGCAATGTTTACGGGATGTAACGCTGTTTGCATTCCCGACGCGTTTTCACCTCTTCCATCGGATTCTCGTGCGTGCGGGACTGCACACGAGCCGCGCGAATTTTTTCGACAAACGTGAAGACACGCAAACCGCGTGTCACTCGGTCGATGCAGCGCCTACGCAATCACTGGGCCGGATGGGTGGACCGATCCGGTTGCGGCTCCCGCGTACCTGCTGCACCGCACCGCAGCTGCATCGCGGCCGAGGTCATCCGGGCAGCGCCTCGATCTCTTATCCTCGTTCCCGGTCCGATCGTCCCGTATAACCACGTCGGCTTTTTCACTTTCTTTCACTCTCCTCGTCGCTGTCGTCGGCCGATCGCCAGCTTCCGCGCCTCGTTCTTTCCGTCTCTGCCGGAAGTTCAATTAACCCTTGCGTGATGAATCTTAAAATCTCTATTACGTTTATTACCCGCTGGTGTTCCATAAGGTGTATTCGTTTTTTTTCCCTTACATTTTTTTTATCTTTACATATTTATACAAATCATAAATGTATAATCTATTTAACTATAACTTTAAGTGAAAATCTCATATTGAGAAAGTAAATTTGTGCTCTTAAAGTTGTTAAAACAAAGATATGATAATATCTTTATTTTTATTTTAAGCTTTCATTTTTAGGTTTGTCGTTATCAATCTTCGAGTTCGTATATATTTACTTATTATCACATAATTATATAGATAGCATCACCCGATAAAAAAATTGTTTATATAAGAACGTATATAAACATATATAATTATATGTAAAATATGTCCATATATGTTTTTTTCTCTTGTATAATCTCTATTCGTATATATAAGAAAAATATTAATAAAAAAAGTTTTTAAATAATTAGAAGGATAATTTCTGCATTGTTTTTTTAAAATAAAAAGTAAAATTTGAGGAAATGAGAAAAAATTGCCCATATAATTATATATAAATATATAGAAAAGTGATATATGATTATAACAATGCAAAAATTATTTTCCTGATTTTTCAATTATTCTTCTTATCATTTTTCCTATATATACAGATACAGGTTATACAAGAGAAAAAAACATATATGGACATATTTTACATATAATTATATATATTTATAAATATTTTTATATGAAAAATTTTTTACCAGACATCATTTAAAATAAAGCATTCTCCTCTGCGGTTAGGGTTGTACAATACGCGTAATAGTATTAAGCGAAGAAGCAACGCTAAAGGGTTACGCCCGTGAGACGATGACGCCCTCCGGGAAGGGCTTCTCCAGTCTCGAGACTCGTTCGCGCGTTTCCATGCCTTCCAGGAATGTTCCCTCGGATCCATTACGACCTCTCGAACGATTCATTTCGAGTACCCCTTTAACGACGTAACGAAGAATCCGCAGCGCGAATATCGTTTCCGCGAATTCATTAAGGTTGACGCGCGGTGTAAACTCGCACGGAGTGCAGTCGCATAGTTACTGAACGCTTGAAATAAACGGGTGGTGCGTGAGCCCGAGTCGAGCGATTTACACGTGTACGCACGTGAGTGCACGCATGCGACGCGTTGGGACGACGAGAACGAGCAGACCTCGAATTGTAAGCCGGTTAGACAATCGTCCCCAGTCGCTTTGAAGACGTCGCATTGAGAGACCGAAGAAAGAATTAAAATTTTCTTTCTTGTAACATTATATAATGACTAAAGATTCAGTGTCTCTGCATATTAAATTCTTACTTTTTATATTACGTAAAATCTTTTAAAGAAAATTTTTCCAAGAATTTCGGAAAAATTTGCAAATTATTAATAAACTTATCAAGTAAGTCACTAATTTTAACGCTGTCTACTGCTAATCTCATCTCTTACTCCCGAAAATCAAAAAGCTCATCAGAAAGTAATTTCCTATGAGATTTTGCGAGATTCGCGACACTTTTGATTACGAAAAAATTTACAGGATTGACAACGTGGTGCGCGGCTTGACTCGAATTCGCACCGACACACCTGCGCGTCGTGTCCATCTGTCTCGCATAATCCACTCGCTGTAATGCGTTCGCTTATGGGAGCAAGCGTACATATTTCTTGCTCGCTCTCTCAGGGTGTTCAGGGACCAGTCTAGAAAGAGAGACAAGGCACTCACTTTAACTGCGTTTATGCGCGTCTTTCAATGCCGGAGGATGTCGGTCGAACATGGAACAAAGTAGGGACAGTTGATAAGTTAAAGATGCTCTTCAACTTATCCCTCTCAACTTATTTTTCTTTATTAATATAAATCTTAATGTCTGTATTATAAAATTCTAAAATTCTGTATCCTGCATTTAACTAGAATGAGAAATGAGATTTCGAATTAAAAGCTTATCGTATCAAAAAGTAATGATATAACTAATGCGCAGCAATAAGCGGGGAATATTTAAAGATTAACGCATTCCGTCCATTTGAATAGTTTGATGCTATTATAATGAAGCTTCAGTTGATTATTTTATCCTTTATTTTTAATAATTCTTTTATTTGCACATATTTTACCAAAATTCATATTTGACAATCGCTTGAAACGTAATATAGAAGTAATCGCAGAACAATCAAAGCTTAGAAATGTATTTTTCCCGTCTAGGCTCCGTGTTAGTCATCTCGCGTAATTTAATTTCTCTTCTAATTTGACTCATTGTTAATGCATGTTATAAAAAGAATTTTTGGATTATGTAATCTTTACATAATCCAAAAATTCTTTTTATAACACGCATTAACAATGAGTCAAATTAGAAGAGAAATTAAATTAAAGTTAAAAACATCTTTGCGCCAAAGTAACCATACCAAAGTAACCTAACCATAATAACTGGTATAAAATTAGAGTAATTTCATGATAATAGCGGAACTTGACAAATTAAATTGAATCGGTGAGTGGGTTTCTAATGTAAAATTCGATTTGCCGTACGGTCGGATCGACTTGCCGTGTACAGAAAGACACGCGGATTATTATTGCCGAGCGAGCGATGAAACCGCAGGAAACTGCCGTGAATCAACCGAGACCTTGATGCCGATGCACCTTCGCAAATTATTCTCGAGGATCTCACTTACGCCACGATGCAACCCTAGAACGTGGGATGCACGTGTATGCATATGAGTCGCGACGGCGGCGGCGGCGGTGGTATCAGTTTTAGTGCGCCGTAAGCCAGTGCATTACACCACGCAGGTTCCCTTAAAATTAACTCATAATGACTCCGTAAGACTCACCGCTGTAAATTAGCGGGCATCACGGGAAAGCAGCAAACCGACCGGAATCGTCGAAATGGCCTCGGCAATTTTACTGAAGTGATGCAATCGAGACTCCTGCGCGGTTTAGAGAACAAGCGAAAAAGTAACGCTTGTGTGCAGGTTGACGAGTGCAAATCCAAATCGATCTGAAACATCTGGAAAATTTTTTTGCGCTTGTGATCGTCATTGACGCATTTAGCTTGTCTTTACAGAGCAGCTAGGGTTATTTATTTTCCAGGACGTACATTGTAATCGATCAGCGATAAAGAACCGTCGTTCGCTGATCGGGGATGTGGGTTCGCGAGTTGGTTACAACGAAGCACGGCGAATCGAAGAGGCGCGATCCGCCGTCGATGGGAAAGCAGCAAGAAAGAGGGAATAGCTCGCAAGAAAACGACTATATCCCGGGCCTCGAGGAAAAACACGACGGCCACGTAGAGTAGGTCCGACCGTGAAGGGGACCGTCTAGGCTCCGTGTTAGTCATCTCGCGTACTCCAGCGGAGTCCACGTAAAGTCCGTGAACTCTGCCTCAAATCGGGAGTGGATAACCAGCCATCGAGCCCGGCCGCATCTAATTCTCGCGACCTGTCACAAAAAGCGCACATTGTTGCGCGCCCCACAATAGTCTCGGCGCACACGCACGCACTCGGGTGGCTCACAAATACCCACGTTAGTCCAACCGCCACAAACTAGCACACGTTACGGCGCGCGGGTTGCATAGGCGATGTAATAATAGATTGTATTCACGGCCCCGGTGTATGCTGCGGTGGTGCACGGCCCCCACCGCAAATTACGGACAATCATCCCCGCCGTGCGCGCTATCCGTATCATCCTTTTTTCGGCAAATAACACGCTGCTTGCATCTACAGGGCGTCCATAGGCGAAAGACGCGGATCTGAGAGCCCTGGATATGTTGCCGTGACGGAAACAAGACTCAAACTTGAGTAGAATTATCGTAACGTGATCCTTTGGCGATTGGCGATTTTAATTTAAGATCAAGAGTTATCGTGACATTGTAAAACTCGCTTTTTCAATAATGTAATAACTCCCGTTCGAGTTGAGAATACATTTATTATCGGGATCTACTATTTTAAATTATATAAAGAAGTTAAAAATTTATTCTTATACAAATTTCTCTGTTTTCTTTAGGGGTGCTTATGTCAATTTCAAGTAAAAATTTACATGCGACTTTCGATAATTCAATGAAGATTGTATGTTGTTTATTTGTACTGTATTTCTGTCAAAAATATTTATTGTAAAATCAGGAAAAGTTATTTGAACATAAAAACGAACGAAAAACAATTTTAAGTGTTGTATGACGCAAATTATCGCGTGACTTCATAGCATTTTTTAATATTGTTTCAAAGAGATTCGCAGAACTTGAATCGCGTCCATTCTAATCTGACCACCCTGTAAAACCCTGTAACCGTGACTAGCGTGGCACGAAGTGGATATCGGGGAGGGCAAGTATTCTTTACTACGCGGTGCAGTCCGCAGCTCATGGAAGCACGGACACCTACGACCTGACCACACGCAATCCTCCGTCCCGCCTGTTCTCGTCCCCTCTCACCCCGCCCTACCCTTTTCCATTGCAATTGATTTACAAACCCGTATTAAGCTTACATACGCGCTCGAATTGAGCAGATGGCCGGCGGGCGAGCGCGGGATGTCTTTGTGCTGCGATCGCGAGCTAAGTGCGAAATTATTGGGAGGCTTGATGCATCAGCAAGAAAGAGAGAAAGAGAATCGTGATGCGCGATGGCTTGCGTGGAGTCTGGAAAATCACTCGGATACCAGTAATAAGTAGGCAACTGATACTCTACTGTTATATAATAAGCCTGATAATAAGCTTTTCTATAAAAAGAATCGACACGTTTCTGTACCTGAAAAGTCTCTTCTTTCATTTCTCAAGGAAGACACGTGTATATGTAATTTTTGTATTAATATTCTAATTGAATTTTAAGGAAGAGTGCAAAAAATAGGATATATTACTATAATTATCTTAAGAGATATATACAATTATAATTATACACTTCCTAATAATAATATATATGACTATAATTTCACGCACACACACATACACACGAACATTTCATGAGATTAATGCTAAGTTCTTATTGTATCGAGCTTCGAATAAGAATGTAATTTTACGCAGATATTTGCACGGGACGAAGAAGACTCGATTCGCAAAGACTTCCGAGCGCGGATAAGATTGCATTGTTTAACGAAGTAGGTCGAGTGCGCCGTCCTGCTTTCGCGATACATTTTCCACCGACAGCTTTCGGGGTGGAGGAGTATTTCATATTCTCGCTCTCCTTCAATCCTGTGCTTTCTTTTTCTGCTCACCCGGGATCGTTATTGCGAGCTTGCGCATTATGCTTCGTGTCACTGCTCCACCGCCAGCCAACTTTTGCACCAACTTCCTCCGCGAGCGTTTGTTTCAACCCTCAATGGTCCTTCCAGGCTTCATGGAACTTCTCCGGTTTCCCGTGCCTCATTCATACGTTTCCATATAGATTTGTTCACCCTCTATTGTTAGATGGGTGAAAGAGTGGCCTAAATGTTCTATATATTTTCGAGTATTGAATTATTATTTGGAAATAACACGTTTGGCTGTCACACGCGTTAAATGCAATTTGCCTGATATTATTACCACGTTTCAAAGAACAATTGAGGTTATTATTATTTATAACACAATTTTCATTAATATATTGATACATTGCTTTTATAATAACTTTTATTAACGTTATAAATTGCTCCGATTATTTTGTTATAAACGCACATGTATGAAAATATCAGCCAGAAATAAAAGTTATTAATAAAAATAACGAAGTAAAATGACACGAAATAATTCAATCACATAGGAATTACATAAAATGAGAAGCATCGTTCTCTCTAGATGCCAAACAAGTCATAATGCAGTGCACGAGAGTACGATGACTTTGCCGAGTAAATATATCGCGAAAACGGCAAAGTTCGCACCTTTTGACACCGACGAAATGGAAGAGAAATACGAAAACTCTTCGTTGCAAAACATCCAGCGACGCATATCGTGCGGCCGCAGAGGATAGCGCGATGCACTGGCAATACCTCGAGTACATTCGCCGTTCTCGTTTCTCGTAGTTTTATCATCTCGTGAGAGCAACGAACGACTCAATGCATCGCCATTGTAGCGTTCGCACGTTCATTCTTTATGCAACCGAGGATGATGCGTTTCGCCTGTACCTCGGTATCTACCTATACAAATAAACTTTTCTCCATGCATATCATTTCTAATTTTACGAGAGTGTCTCATTTTGTGCTAATATTTTACATAAATGACAACCACTGTGTTTTACTCGACGCCTTTGTGTACGCGTTCACGTAATAATCGATGCGTAAGCTCGGCCGCAATATATAATTTATGGAAGGCAATATAAACGGAAAGCTGCGCAAATTGTAATCTACGAGAATTGGCGAGAATTGTAAGGGATTAATCCGCAACGGGAATATTGCGATATTGCGGTATACTCTCCGTACGCTTCTCACACTCGAATATGCCGCTCTTCTAAATTCGAAAGAACCTAGAAGTTCCAGAGATTCAATACGACCGAGAATTGTTAATATTCTCCACGTTATTCGCAGCTCCCGGGAAGCGGGCAGACGATATTCACGAGTGCGGCACGAGCGATGCGGGAGGAGAGGAAAATACGTTCCCTTTCTTTCGCGTCGCTTTCTACAATAGACCGGGGATCGAGATTCTCCGCTCCCCGCGAAGCGGGAATTACTTTCGCTACTTTCAGCTCTCCCAACAATGCTGTGATTTAATAGAGACCGTGGGCACGCTCGCGTGAGCGCGCTACTTTCATCTTCCTTCGCTCGCGCGATTACGAGTTTTCTTGCCGTCGTCGTTCGTTTCTGTAACAACGCGCCTCGCGCATTCGTTCCGAGACACAACGCCGGTCAAACGTTTAATATTCCATTGTTACGCCTCGCAAGTCAAAGATATCATCTACACCTGGTTCTTTCGGATGTAAACGTCTATCTCGTTATCTACCAATGCAACTACACGGAAAGAACGGTTTTGCTGAAACATCTAAAAATTTGGCCAGATACAGATCTGAAAGTAATTTTGTTAAATCATCAAAAGTAATTATGTAGAACACTCAAACGTGATGATAATGCTGCAAAAAGTTTTGATATTCTAGCAACTATTTTGGACGTCCTACATAATTATTTTGATGACGCAACAAAATTATTTTCAGATCTGTATTTGGCCAAATTTTTAAATATTTCAGCAAAACCATTTTTTCTGTGTAGTTTCTCGCAAAAGAGATAAATATTATTGCAATTTTTCAAAATTCTCTCTAGCGTTTGTGCCATGCGAACGATATCTTTCAATGTTACACTGTTAGATATAAAAAGAATGATCAAATTTAAACCAATTTCTTAGGTTAAATTATTTAGTTATTTTTAACTTTTACATGGGTCAAAATTTATTATTTTAATACAAAATATGTGATTAAAAAGCAACCATAATCTAATTGTTCTAGTTAAATTAACAACATATTGGGAGCAGTGGCGATCTATAAAAATGGTTATAAATGACTCAAATTTGGTTCAATTTAACAATACAAATTTAACAGTGCATGCTATACGTTTCTTTTTTTGGACACAGTAATGTTGAAATATGTGTGTAGAGCGCATAGTATCCAGTACTTTTCTACATATGTTAAATAGCAACCACGTTCGTAGCCAACGATTTCCCGAAGTTTACACGGAATGCTACATTCGATTTCTTGTCTTCGAAACGTCTGGCTGCGGCGTCGAGACTCCAGGTATTCACTTTCCACGTTTTCGCGGCGGGGCGCTCCAAGATCGGATATCGTGCCCATCGGAGCGGTACGGCGCGATCCGCGGAATGCAATTTCGCGAAGGGCGGTTATCGCATGCTGTAACGGCGATTCGGGTTGCGACACTTCTCGCGTGGATGACGTTTTGCTGGACACGGCCGCGGTTCGAAAGTTGCCACCGATGTTTGTTTCGAAATTGCCGCGCGGATCCGATCGCGATCTCAAAAAGAAAAGAAAGAAAAAAATTGGAAAGGAGGAAGAAACGGAGCTCGTGGTAATGCCAGCGCGCGATTTGTCTCGGAGTTTAAGTCCATACCATGCCATGCATCACAAGCGTACCCACAATAATTTATTGCACTTGGTGCGAATCTACGGGGTGTCCCCAAAAAAAATGCGCAAACTTAATTCTATTTGCTCGAAATCGATTTGGAATGTATTTTTTCTTAATCAGATAACTCCTGAGTAAAATACGATCGAGGATGAAAAGCTTTTTGCAATTAAGTAACAAAGTTTAATCGTTTATTTCCATTCACAATAATTTATTTAAATTTCACTCGACTTTACTTATTTCAAAAATTTAATTTATAAATTTCAATTAACAGACTATATACATATTTAACTTTATTATATATGCCCTTTTAAATTTGTCAATGGATCTGTTAAAATTTAAGTCTACTTAATAGGACACCTTATATATATGAATTGCGACAGAATTTGCGTAGGATGCAATCCAATCTGACTTAAACAACGTGCTGAATCGGGCGATTGGATGTAAACAATCTGATAAAATATGATGCGATTCGAACCGTGCAGGTGATTAGAGAAATCGAACGGGATCGAATACGTCTGATTCCTGTTGCTCTCTCGGGCTTCACAAATGCATCCAGGTGCTTTGCGACGTCATTCGCCGATCCTGTGGGTGGGTAGCCGTGTACTTTCATCATTCTGAACGGTAATTTATCATTCGTATACCTTATTACGGCTATATGTAACGAAATCGGCGAGATACTGCTGGATTTATGGCAAGAAGGTGTGGACGTTTTCTAAATGTTACTGTGGCGATGAACCCGGTTCTATGGAAATACTCGGTAACGATAACAGTATTTGCGATGCGCGATATGGTAGATAAACAATAATTTATCCTTATCTTGTGCGAGATAATTCCAAGTTACAAATTCCAGGTTAAAAGCGTAAGTTTAAAATACACTTGTGTATTTTTTATCTGGAATTTTTAACTTGGAATTATCTCGCAGTAGAATTATGATGCAGAAACGCGCGCTGTGTTGCGCGATTTTCAAAAATCTTTTATATAATTGATAATTTGGATGATTCTTATATTCAACACTGATTACGCTGACCATAATCAGTGTTAAATAATTTGTAATTTAGAAACAGACTTTGCCGTGTATATTCGAATATTTATTCCACCGTCGGGATTTCATCGTCAAGAGAAAACGACCTTAAGCGCCTCTTTTTGTGCATTGCGATAACTCATGACAACGTTGCTGTGATACTCACAATCAGTCTAGGGAAATTTTTGGAAAATACGCTACACCGACGCAGGGCGAGTGCACCGAGTGAACTTGACAGATGGTTCTCCGCTTTTTATCGCGAGCGTGCACTACGTAACGTAGGGGCCTGTTTATACACAAGTTTATCAATGTAATGCGCCGCTGCAACGCGTTTACACATAACCCATTTGAGATCGTCGCCCGCATAATTCTTTTTCCTCCGCCTAATGGCGAAATGCAAGATGCAGCGGGCGACGCAACAGCCAAACAAATTACAGCTGTTAGCCAGAAAAGGTGACACTTTCTGCAGATTAAAATTTTAATAAAAGTATTAATATTAAATTTACGGGAAGAGAAACTGTAAAATGTGAATACGAATTAAAAAAGATTTGTTAGAAATCTGCAGGCCAGTACCACGTTTATTACCGATTGGAGAGAATCGCAGAAATAATGAGCGGTAAAAATTGTCGAAACGTTGCGTAATCTGAAAATCTTTCTGACATCGTCAGTTCTCTCGCGAGAGATTGACTGTCATTCGCGCGTTGTAAGCAATAAATTATCAGCTTAATTTAACACGGGCCGGTCTCGCCTCCCGTCTCGAATTAAATGGTTTAATAAATTTGATCGTTCGATACGCTGATATTATCGTGTACGATCCATTTGACCGCACAGGCACGAATTAAAGACGCGATTAACAAATTACGAAACGAACAACTTATAAGCATAAAAACGTTTCGGTGGCTTTTTTTTCAGTAAACGGTTATAGCCACAGCGTTGCGGCTAGGAGAACGGTGCTACGTAACTGCATGTTAACGCTTTAAATAGCAATTTATGTCTTTGGCAGAGTGTTAAATTTATCTCTTCAAGACTATTAATAGCGATTACATTTCCAATGAAAATGCATCAGTCTTTAAAAATTGTACATTTAAGGTAGAAATCGTAAATTTTGGTATTAACTCGTTTAAATATTGATCCACTTAGATATTTCTGATGACAGTCTTTCTTTCGTAGCGTCATATTTCAGTAAAAATAACTAATAAAATCGATAACTTGTCAAACGACAAAATATAATTAAGATATCATTAAAGATATAATTAATTCGTAATTAATTCATAATTCAAGAACGCACGATCTTATCTAAATGAATTAGGGTGTGAATTAATTAATTCATATGAATTAAGGAACTCATCCTGTAGATGCAGTATTGCATTTCAAGCGAATTCGTAGATTTTTTAATCGATTCAATTTAACACGTCGGTCCACCCTTAAATATCTGCGATTACCGTGATTCTCGACCACGCGGCTACCTTTGACGAGCGGCCTCTTTTGAATCGCTCTGTATGACAACGTGCTACACGCTGGCATTGAGGTGTAGTCTAAGCAGAATAGGCTAACTAACCAACTAACCACGAGACCACGTCAGTAGGACAGTGAAAGGCGACCTAGACCAAGTCTCTTTCCAGCCGCCGCATGGCGCGGCGCGGCGTTGGAACTTAACCGAGGGAGAAAGAGAGAAAGGGAGAGAACGCGCGCGGGAGAGAGACGGAGAAAAAGACGCACGTGTCCCACGCGTGTGTGTTTACCAACACGCGCGGCCACGTGCAGCGCGTGTGCGGCACGTGTCGGTGTGCATACGCATACTGACCGGTGCAGCAGGGAAAAATGGAGTTGCAGCGGCGCGGGAGTTGCCGCTCGCTCGCGCGGATATTTTAATGCCCCGCCGGACGCTGTCGGAAGTGCAGTTAAAGTGTCGTTAACGTTAAAGGCCATCACACATAAAATTCCGTAAGGACGTAAGACGTAAGCGTAAGAAAATTGACCAATCTCAATCGAGTGGTGGGGTTACGGACAACACAAAGTGTTAAGTCTTACGTCCTTACGGAATTTTATGTGTGATGACATTAAGGGCCATAGCGGACAGAAAAAACGTAAGCAGTAAGACTTAAGCAGTAAGCGAATCGGCCAATCACAGCCGAGAATTTCAAAATGGTAGCTTTACCTTTTCGACAATTCTCGACTATGATTGGTTGATTTGCTTAAGTCTTACTGCTTACGTCTTTCCGTGTGCTATGCCCCTAAGCGTAAATTATTCCACGGGCATTCCATGACGCGCGGGGGAGACTTTAGCTCAACCGCGCAGGACTCGTCGGACTCGGTCGCCCTTCGCGATTCAATCGGATCGAATCTCGCGCGGCCCAACATCCCGGAAATACCCTGGCGTTGCGCGCTCCGCCCTTTCGGTTCTCCAAGACCGACGACTGCGACCGGCGATACTTCATTATCGTCTTCCGCAGACGTCTTTATCCCCGGTGTACGCGAGCGCATACGTACGTACGTGGGCTTCCCTGGGAACGGTTACGAGACATTTGAGTCTCCATTCAAGCCTACGGGCGACATACCGGGAACAATTTATTACCGGAAATTTCTTCGCCGTAGTTGCGTAGAACCGCACCTGGTTCCACGCCACTCGAAGGAATCGTAGACAAAGTCACGTTTTCATACGGAGGTCACTCGACGGTGTGAATGACTGACGCCGACGTTCTGGAGGACACACCGTGTAGCGTGTAGTTATTTGAAAGTATAAAGAACGCTATGTTTGCCGGAATTTTATCATATTTCCGCCGCTGCGTAGTAGCCCGTAGTGCTATGCGTAATAAATTAAAACGTGGCGATCTAAGAAAGACAAAATTTTTTAAAACCGAAAAAAGCATGATTTTATTATTTTAACTATAGTATATTTTTTTCCTCTTTTCTTTCTTATCAATCAGATTATGATTTATTATAACTAGTCTTAATATCATAAGATGTACGAATCCGTAAACAAGTAGATAAAACATTCGTTAATTCATGGAATTTTTCAATGTAGGAATAAAAGAAATCGAATAAGAATCGGCGCCTTCCAGACAGATCGCGCAACCGTTTTCTTTTTAAGGAACAATATATCACTATTATTTCTTTTTTGTACATTTGTTTTTCTCAACCGAAACTGCAAAAAAAGTGCAGGATAATTTTAAACGGCTGGAATTGCTAATACGTCCGACTCTGCCTGATTCCTACGACTGATTCACTCGTGAGATATTTGCGGGTCGGAGCTGGTTCTACAGAAGATTTTCACTCTGGACGCGGATGAGAGGACGGGCGGGAAAGAGGTAGAGGCGGACGACTTGTCCGAAAAGGATTTACGATCGGCAAAAACGCGCTCTCGCAGAATTTCGCCATCGCAGGCGGCCGACCGACCGTTCGAGGCGACGAGAGAGTCGGCCGGTGCTTCGGTCCTTTCGATTTCGTTCTCGTTGCGGGATTATAGCTTCGACTTTTGCCGCGAGAAAAGCACGGCACGAAGATAAAAATAACAATTTTCGACGACCTCCTTGGCTGCCGAAAGAAGAAAGTCAGTCGGCGGTCGGAGAGTGAAATCAATGTAACGGCCGCCGTATAATCTTAATCAAGATATGCAACGATAATGTGTAATCGTGTGTTAATTATTAATTAACACACACAATTTTTTTAACGTTAAATTTGTAAGATGTTGAGTTAAAGCGAAGAGCCTATTCTAAAACTCACAATTATTGCAACTGTATATTAAAATTTAAAAAATGAAGAAAAAACAATTGTAAATGTATATTTTATTTAATTCAATGACGTAGAAAGAGATTTGGTTGGTCTTTTAATATCACAAGTTATCTGATATATGTTGATGATGAGAAATGATGCAGGCGCCAGGTCTGCGTCTGTTTTCAAGAGGCCCGCAAACTTCATCCTAATTTTCATGCACGCACAGTGCATGCCGGTGAATGGCGAATGTTATAGGGTCAATGGCGCGTAGAAACGGCACTGTAGTACCGTAAACAGATTCGTATTCTTAGACAGGATTTTAGGGGTCAGCCACCATACGCCGTTAAGCCATTAACGATGATATAAAATCTGCTCGCTAACGTGCGCGACGATGTTCCGCAATTTCCGCGCTGTTTATTCAGCGTCGCTGGTAGATCGTACGGCGAGTGTCTGTCCTAGCGTATTCTGCGACTGAAAATAGGAATATCTATTAATTCCGCAAACGTTTCATCTTCCTGATTTGTTAGTTTCTCGTTAATGATAAAATTAACAGCTTGAAATCAAAGTAACGACGTGCTTTGATACGGCAGTAGATACAGACATTATGGTCAGACATTCAGGGCTATTTCTTCTATTTTATGAATAATATGAAGTGATCACTTTAGTATCAAGATAATAAAATGTTTTTGGCAGTATTACGTCTGTTCAGTATTTACCTAGATAATATGTTGATATGGTAGTAGATATATAGACATTATGGTCAGACATTATGGTCAGACTGCTTCTTCTACTTATGTTAGAAATAATATGATTTGATCACTTCACTATCAAGATAATGAAATATTTTTGAAAATATTATGTCTATTCAGTATTTATCTAGATAATATATTGTTATGGCAGTAGATACAGACATTACAGTCAGACATATAAAGACTGCTTCCTCTATTTTGAAATAATATAATTTTATCGTTTTAGTTTCAAGATAATAAAATGTTTTTGACAGTATTATATCTATTTAGTATTTACCTGAATAATATATATTAAAAAATATATACTTTTATAATACTTAAAAAAAGTTTTATCTTGGAATAAAGATAAAAGAATATTATTATTTTAATACTATGTACATATTTATATTTATAATAACAAATATCATTTTTCTAATTTCCGAAATGTTACTAATTTGCAATTAAAGTAACTAAAATACCATTATTTTTAAATAGAAAAAGCTGTCCTATGTCTGACTATAACGCATATACTATCTACTATCAAATTACAAGATGCCACTTTATCGTTTCAGTTTTGACATACATAATATATTATTCATATATTATCAAGAATTGCAATATATAGGGGAACCCGGGACATAACGGGAACGCTAAGGTTTATACAAATTTACAATGTATTAAAAATAAATAAATGAACTTTGTTTGGCACTAAAATATTCTTTGAAATATCCACTATAAGGAAAAAACAAGTTTTACTACAAAAGAATAGTTTGAAAA
>NJRQ01000195.1:177810-229594 GCA_003063805.1 Aphaenogaster ashmeadi | reverse complement strand
GTAATAAAGAATAGAATTTTATCTTTACTTACCATATGTAAATGTTTTAAAGAAGCTGTAACTCAGTCGCGGAAAGCATAGCGAACGCATTAAATAATTTCTAGCATCTTTTAGCTAAAAATAATATGGAAACTGATAACAGCACGCGGGTAGGGACATCTAAGAGTAATAATTTCTATACATTTCATTACATGGCAGCATCTCTGTAAAGAGATATCGACCATATCCCATTATACCGCGTGGTCCCATTATGCCCCGCCTTCTCCCCTATATACTTATAAATTTAAAATTACATGTAGAAGTTAGGAAATAAATATCAAACATTTGTTTGTGTGACTTAAAGTCTGTTTCAAACAAATTTAACTTTTACGGATTCATATTTCGCATTTCCGAAACTACGTTTATGCAGTTCTCTTATACTTTTGTAAACTTCGTGGTTAAATTTCTTACATAACTTTCCTTAAAGTTTATTTTGAAGTAAGAATACTAACAAAGTAAGAATACTAATTACACTTGCGTCTTGATTTACGAACAAGTTTGCGTCGCGAGTATGTATTTTCGAGCGCGTACATGGTGGCCACTGGTCAGGGACAACCTGGAAATCAGGAAAATGTCAGGGAATTTAAAAAATGGTCAGGGAAGTCAGGGAAAAGTCAGGGATTTTTTAAAAAATTAGTCAGGGAAACGAAAAGAGACAAAGCTTCTTCTATAATTAAAGAACCAAAGTTCAAAAAATAATTTTTTTTCACATGGTGGGAATTGTTAATTAATCAAAATAAAATGTTGAAAATTAAAGTACATTTACGTCGAAATATTTCGTATACGCATATGCGGCATTTTTATAAATTCGGTAAAAGAAAAATCGCTTCCCGGGTACATCTCTTTAATGAGTGCTGTGCACCGCGCAGCGCTTATACGCTTATACTTAAGAAAACAGTGTAGTATGTTGTTGAACCCTTTTTCGGATAGTATTGTCTAGTCTTGTAGTCTAGTAAGATGTTTATTCCAAAGTTTCAAAGTTCCTTTCTGTTGATTAAGTTTTTTAGTTCCTATAAAAGATATTCTATCTAGTTAATATGTACGTTTGTAGATGGATCTAAATACAAGAAAATTTTAATAAAACTATTAATCAAATGTGAGTAATGTTCGCTGTAAATGTTTATGCAACAAAATTAAAAGAAAAATCAATCCTGTTAATCTCTGTGGCTTAGTTGTATAAATACAATTTTCTATCACCATTAAGCAAATTGTAAACATGTTTTTGAATACCGATTAATTCGGAGCTTCATTAATTAGTTATTCGTATTGGCACTTGACTATTAATTTGAATTTTAGTTAGGGAAAAATTATAATTTCGTCAGAAAAAGTCAGGGAAGAGTCAGGGAATTTTTTTCGCTCATTTTAGTGGCCACCATGGCGTAAGTCGGCGTGTAACTGCGAAGAAATCCCGAAGCGAAAGTGAGAACGTGTCTTCGCCGTCACACATATCCAGCTGCAGTGGCGTTCTAGTGCACAAACTCCTACTCGCGCTGTCAGTGAAAACCGCCGGTGCGACAGCCCGTGGAATGGAACGCGAGGGAAATGAGGAAAATCGGGCACCGATGAAAGTGAGAGGACGCCGGCTACAGGGTGTCTCAGGCGGCTTATTCCGCAGTCGACCGCGAGAGAAAGGAGTTCACCTCTAATGGAGTAGCCGGTCCGGTCGGTCCGCGCGATCGATGGAAAACGAAAAAGGCGCAGTGGCGGAGGTTGATCGTTAGTAGGGTCCACAGTTTCCAAATCTTTTCATTGTCCAAGTTTCAAACCAAGTAACAGTACGACAAAACAATCGATTTTTTTTTAAGAACAAAAAGGCACATTAACAAAAGACCATAAATAATCAGTCCCGTTCGAAGTCTTGGAAGCTTTTATTGTTGCAGTTTTGAAATACATTTGTAAAAAAATACAGCTGCAATAGCACGTAAAGAAATCGACAGAAACGAAAAAGTGCATCGCGCAATGTAAATTTTTATACGAGCGAATAACTGACTTGGTAGAGCAACTTTTTAGAATCCTCGGAATAAGTACATGTAACTTTTGTTGCACGTCTACGTAATTTTATTTATCGCGCTAACAGAAAGTAAATTTCTTACGTTCACCAGGATTATTTTCTCGCTACGCCCATGACCTAGACATCAGACCTACTTGCGGATTCTCGGAGATAGAATTGATATGCGCGCTCTACACCGCACGATGACGAACAGATTAAATCGGAGAGCAACTTTCACGTTTGCTCTCACGCGTGATTCTTTCCCTTCTTTTTTTTTTATTTGTCTTCAACATGCGCTATGCTTTATTTGCTGGGCGCGCGCGACCGCTTGAAGATTTCGTAAGGCGATTGTTCGAATGCGTTACGTCAACGGCGAACTAATTCCATATAATACAATCCGGCTGGGGCCGCGGTACAGAGTCTGGTGTCGTAAAGTCCCACATTTTATACGCCGTAAGTTGTCCCGAATGACGTTACTCGCATTACGCGCGAACGCAGGGTTTCGACCGGCCACTTTTCATCTAACTCTCGCGGTTATTATTTATTTAGTGTTACAAATAAATACAAGGAGAAAGGAAAGCAACTGGTTCTCGTAAACCTTTCTCTCGGGTGGCAGAGATTAAATAACTGCTGGATGCGAGAACCCTGAAATTTGCGTTCGCGCTTGCGGAACAAGACGAGATTTCGGGGAAGGCACGTCGGGCGATCTGCATGATTGCAGTTATAAATAATGCAGCGAGACGCATAAGTTGGGAACACGCGCGCATTTCTCGGCTATTCTACGAAACGTCGAAAATTTATTAACAATTTAGACAATTTATGTAATATCGATAATATTAAACGCATTAAGATAATTAAGATATTAGGTTTACAAGAGAAAATTGAAATGTGATCAGTTCTCTTTTTATATTATATATACATATACATATACATCAACATTATCTAATAATTTTTTCTCTTTTCTGGTTACAGATTGATCATACGAACGTGAGCCTTCTGAGCTGCCAAAAGGTTCTTCTGGCGAGGAAGAATCCCGGCTGGTGTTCGCGAGGGTGCTAAAGACGAAGGAAGAAACAACAATTTCACCGCGCCTATACAGAAAAAGTGAGAAGGAATAATGGCGGGCGAGGACACGCAGATTTTGTCAAACGGCAACGTGGAGGTGCTCACGATCATCCCGCCGAAGATGACGAACGGAAACGGGCTGATCTGCGGCGACAAGCAGCACAACAACAACGGCTCGATACCGAATGGGAAATTGCATGGCGGAATCGGCGGCACGGAGAACGGCAATCTGATCGTGCCGGATGAGAGGTCGAGCAGCCTTCACACGGAGTTTGACGACGCCGACGTGTCCTGCGGATGGGGCCCTTGCAGGCCCCACTGGCTGCAGTACTTCGCCACGAAGCAAGCCTTTCTAGTGACCTTCTGTCTCACCTGGGTCAGTATATCGAAAAAATTTTATAATTCTTTAAGTAAATACATTTATTAAAAAATGGTATATAACAGACAACTATAAGGAATAATAGAAATAAAAAAGTAAAAAGTAAAGTAAGAAAGTAAAAACAAAAAGGCAACTGTATTAACCCGTAAGTGCTCACGTGGGGGTCAATTTGACCTACATTTTTATTAATTTATTTTTTATGTATAAACAAAATTTTTTATTTATAAATAATTATAAACTTGACATGTTTTAAACATAAAATAATAATTTTCAAGCATTAGAAATTAAAAGAAATTTTTTTATATTTTTTAAAATATTTTTTTATGTAATATTTTGGTGAGTAAATTCATAGCTTTCGTCTGGGCCAGTTTGACCCAGGGTCACGTTTCACGCGCGTGCTTATGGGTTAATGTTGAAGGATAATACTAAAAGATTAATGATATAATTTTCCCTGGAAGCAAAAAGGCAAAGAATAGATTTTTTCAATTTCTTTGGCAAACAATTTTATTGAGCGAGTTTTACAGCGACAAATTCATCTTGATAAGCTAGCGTAAAGTCATCTTTTTTCACTACAGGTGCTTCAGGGTATGTACTACACGTACTTCGTCTCCGTCATCACGACAATAGAGAAGCTCTTCCAAATCCAGTCGAAGACGACGGGCATTATCATGTCGGCCACGGAGATCGGTCAGATCGGATCCTCCCTGTTACTGACGTACTATGGCGGCCAAGGTCACCGGCCCAAGTGGATAGCCTGGGGCATGATCCTCTTCGCCGTGAGCTCGTTCACCTGCTCGATACCCCACTTTATCTTCGGCGAACAGCTGATTCTTCAGAACGAGATGCTGGTCAGCGGTGTTGAGCCCGGCGCTGAGGGCCGCGGGCCCAACAGCACGGATCCGATACCGGCGAATCTCTGCAAGTTCCAGGAAAGGAACAGCACGTTAGATGGGTGAGTGCTGCTGTCATAACTCTCCTTCGAGTTATCCTCTTCTATTTCTAAATTCTTAATGAGTGACGCCTTCCGACGATTCGTCATAATGAAGAGAGATATCTTCATTGGCTTTTACCCTCGTGATTAAGTAATAGCTAACTCGACAGTCGTGAATCATCAAAAACAGGGAATTAGAAGTTATTAATCGCAGTTACAGCATGAGCAAATGTGAGTGCGAACGAGAAATCGAATTGTTCAGAATTATCAGCAGCTGTTATATTAATAGATTGATTAATCAGTTAATTTAATAAAATTATCGATTCGATTAGTACTAATAAGATAATGTCGCTATTCGTCTATCGATTATTTATCCGATTTAACAGCAGTTAATAACAATTCATATTTTTAATTTATTCATCGCTTAACAAACTCAAATAACTTGTTCGTATCTTCACTCGTGGGAATCAATAGAGAAGCGTTTATAATACGATTGAGGGAAATTTATGATCGTCACGTTATTATAATGTCTCGCGGAGAAACAGGCGGCATGCAAACGATCAGCCGTGTTATCGTTTCGGGCGAGATACAATAATCGTTTGCCGTGATAAATACACAATGTAAGGCGGAATACCGCCAAAGTAATGGGTATGCAGTTTTGCTTCAAACTCGTATTATACAAGAACCGGTTCGTCGCATTTCTGCGGGACGAGTTGCACCGGCGGTTCATAATCCGAAGGCAACTAATGAAAAACGAATTGCGCGTTTTACGTTACCACAAAGATTCTTTAGACAGATGTTCTCTGCTAGAAGTAGTCTCTCTGTATTGGAAACAGTTCCGGAAATAGGAAATAGAACACGTTATAAAGGGAAGACTATGTTTCTTTCTTAAGAAGTGATAAATGTTTTATATTTATAGAAGATATATATTTGCATTTAAATAGCTTGAGGAGATATTCACCTGAAACATTGTGAATTAATTTAGAAAGCAATTGTATTTAAATCTTTTCGAAAGGATGAAAACGTGCAAGCTGCGCGCATATTAATTTCACGCCGCGTATGTTATATCAGCGACGTAGTACTTGAAGGAGATCAATTTTTACATGAAAGAGAAAATGATAACGAGCAAGTTTGGCCGATAACATTATTCTCTGACGGCAGTAATTATAACAATTCTTCAGGGCTCCATTCTTCAGGAGGCGCGTCTACGTGTGCTGTAATTCCGCTAATTGTTGCATAATTGTTACATAATGAAAGCGTTCCTCGGCCGAGCACAATGAGATTCCACGGCGGGTGGAATGTTCGAAATTGATCCACGCAATTTAACGCGGTAATAAAATGGAGCAATGTCGATTACGTTTTTCTTAGTATCGCGCGCACGTTGCAGCTGCGCTTATCACTTATCATTTATCGTGAAGAAAAATGATCGTATCTCCCTCCCACGTAGGTGTTAGCTTCCTGATGTACTTCCGGAAATAGTTGATAGACAATTTTACTATTAAATAGGATACAATTATAGGCAACAAATTTGGGTAGCGATAATTGTGACATATTTATATGATGAGATATATAATTCAACATTTGCAGAGTGATATGTGAATAATGAGATCGCAAAGATCCATTTTTCTAAATTTACAGCTTCTATAGATGTGCTGGTCGATTGAACCTTATTGTCAATATTAGATTTCATAAACGCCAGATCTCGTAATTTAAATATTGTTACTTTATCTTATAATCAATTTTAATTTTTTTTAACTATAGTTAATACATTCATAATATGTATCACTCTGATGTTAGCGTACAATTAGAGTATAATGCAATATACGTACTCTACGAAAAGTCATAAAAAGTTAAATAACTCGTTAATGACCAGCGTATATATCGAATATGTCGAAATAAATACAATAATGCTTTATGATTGATTTTATTATATTTTTGTTTTTTCCTTTTGAAGATGGAATATATCGACGACCGCACCCCAGACTGATTCGTCGGAATACTGCAACGGCGATTTTCTCACGGAGCAGAGAATACAGAGCAAGATAACCACGGTGGTGCTTGCGATATTTTTTGTATCGTTACTCGGTGTAGGAATGGGTCAAACGGCGGTATATACCCTCGGTATACCGTATATCGATGACAACGTAGCCAGCAGAGAAAGCCCCTTGTATTTTGGTAAGTTCTTTCACCAATTCGCAAGTTATTATTTTATCTTATTCATCTTCTTCATTTTATATTTTTCTTCTTATATTCCTATATTTTTTATTGCAACAGATTATACATTTGAATTCTGTTTTTTTAAATTGATTTAGTTATCTATTTACTTTCACTATTTAAAAATTTTTGTTTATTAAATTCTAATTGAAGTAACGATTTTTTAACATACAAATTATTACCTTTTTAATGTTATTTATTATTATTTTTGTAGTGCAAATTTATTTGAAAGATTTCTTTTTTTCTTTGCCCGCGCATCGAATCATTATCCGAGACGTTGATTATAGATTTAAGACTTGAAAAACCATTTGATTATATGTAATAGCGATCACTATCGGAGTACGGATTCTCGGTCCAGCGTTAGGCTTCATCCTCGGTTCCTTGTGCACGAGGGTGTACGCGGATTTATCGAGAAATCCGCAGATAACGCCAACGGATCCAAGATGGGTCGGTGCTTGGTGGCTTGGTAAGTTCAAATAAATTATAATGTTGAAAATAATGATCAGCACAATTTTAAGAAATAAGAATGACGTAAAAGAAATCCACTTTGTTTTGAGTTTTATAATATCGATTATATATATATATATATATATATATATATATATATATATATTTGAAGATCCGGGGAGAAAAACAAGGAATGTCAATTTTATTAAAAATAAGATATGGTTGCGCGCACGTCATTTTGTAGCGTTTAAGAGATACTACAAACATCAATGACACTACAATGTACATCTTGGATTAAAAACTGTATTAATCTGCGAAAAAAATGAAGGTAGAACAGTCGGGTATAGAGGAAATAACAAAGAAGGGGGTGCAAAAGTCGCCATTTTCTGCCCTCAACGGGAACCTGTAAAACATGCTTTGCTACCTTATTTGAGGTTGAAAGCTGTCTCTTATACACATCTAGATGTGTATAAGAGACAGATATTATATATTTATATAATAATATGCTTTAGAACATATGTATATATGTTTTTAGGACGTAGCTTGGTGCCTCGTGTGTGTAGATATGATAAGTATACATGAGCAATGGTGCGTGCGCTCGTGTTGTATATACAGCCATTTCTATACAATTTCGTGGTGTAGAATTCATTAAATGGAAATGTAGTGCTTGTTTCAAAACTTTTCATCTCTTATTAAATCGCTCAAACACAGCTATTTTGTCACACGTTTTGAAGACATTCATTATCGCTCCTTAAATATTTCCTGCAGTTTCCTGGTGAAAAGAATATTATTTTCTTCTTTTTTCAACCTCAAATAAGATAGCAAAGCATGTTTTACATGTTCCCGTTGAGGGCAGAAAATGGCGACTTTTGCACCGCCTTCTTAAAATTCATTTTACTCAAAAGTATAAAACTGACATTCCTTGTTTTTCCCCTCAGGTCTTTATTTATATATCTATTTGTTTTCCTTCGATACACTGAAGATGACCTAATTAAAGGTCGAAACGTTTGAAGATTGATATTAAATTTTAAATTTTTAAATTGATCTTATTATTCGATGATATTACTGGCACTAATACCCAGCCTGGCTCAGTATACCCTATATTATTTTTTGTCGATTATATTTTTTATTGCAACAGATTATACATTTGAATTCTGTTTTTCTTATGATTTAGTTATCTATAATCAACTTATTGGAATTCTTTATAAAGTGCTTCGAGTAACCTTCGATTTAATGTAGAGACGCAAAAAGACTTGATTCGTTAAAAGTCGTTTGACCTTCCTCGTTCAAATTGCGTAGTTAGTATTACGTGACAAATCTATCTACGTTTGTCGTGAGAGCGTACCATTAGCCGGATTTCAAGTGGTCTCTCGCGCTCGTTTTCGCATCGAAAGACACGTTCGGCGATATAAAAATAATTCCTTGGATGTGACAACTGATGGCAAAGACCAGCAAATTAATAATTTATTTTAAGTTTTTGTTAAGAATTTCCGTGCAATTGCATTTCAGTGCAATTGCACGGAAATTCTGTTCATCCAATATTAATAAAAATAATAATTTTTCAAATTTATTAATTATTTTTTTAAAGATATATTTATTTTTTTTTATCATAGTTAACTTATAATATATGTAAAAATAATATTTATATATGTTAATGTAATATATAATTATACAGTAGTAAAAAGCATACCAATTATCCGGATATCGATTATTCGAATTTCAACGATATGTGAAAAATATTAATCCAATGATTAACTTTAACGGAGATAATGTGCATAGTTCTATTTTATTAATAAATTTTCGCTTACTTCTATTTATTAATATTTATCATACCATTGAATTTATTCTTAACGTTTTAGATTAGATTTTATGTAAATTAAATTGAAATATTAAAATTGCGAGTTTTATAAAAATATTAGCAAAGACGTACAGAGGCAAAAATTCATACGTAACAAATATCTGTATTGTTTATTTGTATATTATGTGACATAGCGCAAAATATAAAGATGACCCTCGCAGCACGGATAATAACAAATCATTCCAAAAGAAATATTAATTGTAGTAACCAAACGTAGCAATAACAGTAAAACTACAAAGATCCAACAGTATGGGTAAAATCAACTTCATAACCGGGCTTGAAGAAGCAAAGATTGTTGCAATGCATAAAATAGATAGATGTAACTCGGAGTACATAATTTCTCGTGCTACAAAGTTATCAGTACCAAAAGTTAAAGTTATACTTTGCAAGGATGAAACGCGGCAAGAAGTAAAGAGTGTTATACGAATGAGTGAAGAAACCAAGAATTATGTAAAAAAAAGTTAAAGAAATTTTGGAAGAAGGATTTAAAGTATTATACAATATAAAGTTTCGTATTAAGATATTGAAATATCCTAAATGGCTCGACACAGATTTCAAATTAAAAGTTAAATTGATTAATTATATAACTATGCTGTATGAATACTTATTATATCTTATATAAATAGATGTAACACACACACACACACACACACACACACACACACACACATACACACACATATATATATATATATATTACATTCAATGTGTATATTTATTGAAAATTTTGTGCGGATAATTAATAGTATTGTGCGGCAGTTTTATTTTTCCGGATAATTAGTATGTTTTACTGTGTTTGTAATTTGCCATCGTGAGGCGACTTTGTCTATTTTTCTTTTCTTAAGATTATGAGGAACTTCTCTTTTACTGATTTTTTATATGATGTTTCAGGATTAGTGTTAATTTCCGCAATGCTGATGGTCGTAAGTATAGGTATGTTCGCCTTCCCCACCCGTTTGCCGACAAGCCGTACACCCCCTCGACGAGCAGATTCTCAAAAGCCAAGTTTGAGAGGTAAGTCCTGATTTATCCTTCGGGAATGCCTCCGATCTCTTTCGTCAGGCTAGTCGCCGTTTCGACCGCACGCCTTGGATCTCGCGCCAACTTAATCTGTTTTTATGGCTCGCCATAAGCTGCTTTGCGGTAGTTCCCGTCTCTCTCTCTCTCTCTCTCTCTCTCTCTCTCTCTCTCTCATTATCTCTTTCTCTCTTTCCGTCTCGCGATTTCCCGTGCGAACGATCTCGAGGAGGAGTCCTCGAGAGCGAGAAGGATAACGGACGGAGCGTGTAGCCCGTTCCGCTGTGATATCAATTTATCCTCGTTGCTGTAACGCGCACATGTAAATTTAGTCCCTGCTGTATATGTCGTCGCATTCGCGGCCGCGCTTTCTTTGTTTCTTTCTATAATTGCAATCTGCGCAATTGCGGTATCTTGATACTTAACGATGGTTTGTACCAGCATTTATAGCGAATCGCTGCGTGTGATAACCTACGTTGTATATGCAGTCGCTGTGCGAATAAACCGCATGGAGATAACGGATTTCAAATTGGAAATTGATCAAACGTTAAAATTTGCCCGAGCAAAGTTTCAGAAATATGTAAATATGTGTATAGGAGATTTTGTTTTCCCAGTATGAATGTTATCTTTTCGAATGCTTTATTTTATGATTTATATACTTGATTGAAAACACATCCTTTAATGTTTATTTCATATATTCGCGATCCTACACGGAAAGAATGGTTTTGCTGAAATGTTTAAAAATTTGACCAGATACAGATTTGAAAATAATTTTGTTGGAACATTAAAATAATTATGTAGGACGCCCAAAATAATTGCCAGAATATCAAAACTTTTTGCAGTATTATTTATCAAGCTTAAGTTCCTACATAATTACTTTTTATAGTCTAATACAATTATTTTCAGATCTGTATCTGGCCAAATTTTTAGATACTTCAGCAAAATTGTTCTTTCCGTGTATATAAGCCTGCTGAAAAAAATGTCATTATAAGTATACACGTATAAATTGCACATGAGAGTGCGGTATATGAAAATGAATATTATGAAAGAAAAGCGGAGCTTTCTTGTGATTGCTGATTATATTTCCACATTAACGACAAGTGTTTTTGTTACGCGCTGAAAGATTCGCGACGAAAGGCGAAATTCTACACGCCTGCCACTTGCCATAGCGCCGTGGATCGAAGGCTAACGAGAATGCAAATAGAAGCCGGAGACAATGTGCTCTTCGTAAGTTAATCGGGAGCTCACGACGAGCGATTTCGCCTACGGCTCGGATAATGCTTTCTCTTACACACATATTTACATTGCGCATCAAAGTAACAATATATCGGTGTACCCTGACAGTTTTCGTCAATTTTTTTTTTCATCATGTTAATTTAATTTTTCATCGATTGAATATTTTATGATAATTAGAGAGAGTAGAGAGTATGAGGATTATTTAAGAAAAGGCTTCTAAATTGTCGCAAAATGCAAGAAGCATCGTACAAGAGTGATTATGTATAACATTTTATCTCCATAATGTTATTTATCAAATTAAAAATAATCTGCCGCGTTGCTGCGGAAAAGTTTAGCCTCGTCATTCAAATTAGGACGTATATTCAATCTATAACAACCCACGCGTTTAAATCGCCTCCATTCTCCAACGACGATCGAGACGCAACGGGATGAATCACTATGCCACATCCGCAGCTGCATCGATATCTCGCGCGAGATCCCGATATTGGTCTCGTCGCCGTCGCGCGACGGCGAATAATGCATTCATACGACTCTATCTATGCGCATAAAAGAAGAAACGAAGCGATCGGGCGATCTCTGAAGCCTCCGGCGGTCCAAGGTCAATGGCGAATCTAGGTGTCGAGCGAAGAAAATCGGTATCGTCTCCGCCTGTAATATATGCGGGTCCAATCGGGAAAGTACGGCTCGTCGAGATTTACAGGTTTCGACACGCCTGTAAAAAAAAAAGTTAGGCGCGCGATTAGGCTCTCTCCGTGGAGAATCGTCTCTTCTCGAACGACTCTCTCGCGAAATTCGGCGACCGTGAATAATCAGCCTCGTCCCTGATTAGATTTCTGCTGTTTTTTTTTTCTTTCTTCCTCGGTGTCGCCGTTTTCAGCTGAACTTGCACCGCCAGAAGTGGCTCTTTGAAGACGGTGTTTCATGCTTCGTTTGCGATCCAATCACCTTGACCTGTTTAGCCGTCTGATTTCTCTTAAGCCGCGCAAGGTATATTAACGAAAATTTAACACGTTGTCAAATCAATGGGCGTTTATATTAAAGTTATATTGGAAATATTATTAATTCAACTTGGAATATTATACCGGATAGGAAGCCACCCTAAAAGTGTCTCAACAAAAAATTGAAAAGAAAAGTTCTGAAAAATTCCCTTTTTTAAAGATAATATTAATTTGAATAATATATTTTATGTAATTTATTAATTCAACTTGGAATATTATACCGGATAGGAAGCCACCCTAAAAGTGTCTCAACAAAAAATTGAAAAGAGGGGTTATAAAAAAATTTCTTTTTTGAAGTTAATATAAATTTAAATAATATATTTTATGTAATTAATTAACCAGAGCTTTTTGTAATTGAATTCTTATCCTGAAAACGAAAGTTTACTGCGATATTTTTCCTAACTGTACGTTCACGTATCTCGTCTATATGCAGTCGTGTTTTCAATATTTCACACGGTTTTTTATAATGCGATATTAAGAAAGGGGCAGGCGCGTAACAACAAATTGTTACAGTTTCAAATAAATACAAAAGCTATCATTTCCAATACTTTCGAAGCGTTTCCAGGTAGCTTTCTACACGATTTTCGAAACTCTTCGTCTCAATTATGTATCGAGTTACTGCGTAACTAAGCGAGAACTTAGTTCGTTCCGACGTCGAAAGCCCTGTGAAATCGTCGGATGCTCCTTTAACGGACCCTCGCGCGAGGACGGTGCGTTCACGCGTGCGTTCGCGTAAACGCACCGCGTGTGTTGCGTGCGTGTACGCGTCGGGAGCGCACACGCCGCCGCCGCCGCCGCCGCCGCTCTCTGCGTGTGTGCGTTAATAATAATGACTGACCGACTCGTGCACGAGGTGGGGCAAGTTCACGGTCACGCGTCGTGCATAGAGGCGGTGGTGGACACGCACGCGCGTACGTTTTGCGCGTGCACACGGACCGACGTGCGTGTGTCTCTCACTTCGCTTCTTTTTTCCCTTCTTTTTCCTCTCCCTCCCTTTTTTTGCGTACTGTGCTCTGTGTTCCTCTCGCCCTCTTCCTCTCTCTTTCGCTTCTCTCTCGCTCGCTCTATACGTGAGTTCGCTACGAGCCGCATTACCAACACCGTCGCGCTTAATTCGGCGGATTCGCCTACGTGCGAGCCTTTATAATGTCTAACTTTTAACCCGCGTCTCTTCTAATGTTTTATTTATTGTCGGACACGCTGCTATTTTGTTTAAAGCGAGTTCCCGTGCCTTCGCATATTTATAACGAATATTTTTGCGCCGTAGTTTTAGGCGCAGTTTAATTCGAGTCCGAATGTTCTACGGGTATAAAGACACAAGTAGATCAAGATAGACAATGACATGAAAAGATCACAGTACTGAAAAATTGTAATTACCGCAGTTATAATGAATACAAAAATTAGATATGTCGAATTCTCGGCGATTGGATTTGGAAGATACAATTTGAGCCATCCTGCAGCATTTGAATCTCACTGATTGGACCTATGAGAGTAGAAACTCCAGTTAGACTCAATTGTTGTCCAACTATCGTACAATCATTGATGAGCGCAGTTATAAAATGTGTTACATTTATGCGCCTACGAATGCATACGCTCTCCCGCATTGATTTACTTGTATCTCTCGCGTTAATTAGCAATTAGTTAGGGGAATTAATTACTAGCTTAATGAAGTTCGTGATTGCAAAATCGGTGAAGTGAAACATCTGTCCGTAACGCGAATATATTTTTAAATATGTGATAGCGATCGGCGTCTCACGTTCGAACCTTTAAAGGGTACCCTGTACGTACGCGCGATAATACTCGGAGCGCAATGTTAGTCACGTTTGTCTACTCATGGTCTGTGGGACGTCCCTATGCGGAGTTGCCACGACTGGCCTCTCCTAGCTGGCCTCTCACGGGTGCCTAGAAGACTTCTAGGCAGTCCTAGGCATACAGCTTGCGTTTGCACGCACAAGGTTACGCATATACTATACACTTTCTACAGTATCGTGCGAAAAAGATGCTCGACTCGTTCGAGTAGATAAATTAAGTCCTTGGCAGAAAGAGCTGAAGGCATTTATTTAGCTTCTCTTTGAGCAAATTGCAAAGTGATTAATTAATCCTTTGATCTGCTCTTCGATTTATAACAATCGAATTTTTTAAGCGACGAATCTTCTTCTGAAGGTTTCATAGATTTGGAAAGTGAAAATTCGTGATTGAGTAGAGCTCAAAATACTTGAAACTTTTATTTAAAGCATTAATTTTTAATTCTTGAATGCATAAGACAGGTTTTTAAAATTTTGTAGTATTTATTTTTTCGTGGTATTCGTCCAATATCTTCGATCAAATTTTTTTCTTCTGAATAATTTTTAGAGAAACTTGAAGGTTACCTTACGACATTTAATTTAAAATTATTAAAATCATTGTTTTGCTATTTGATACTTTTCAAACTGGGAAAGGAAGATTTCATGCATCGAAGGATGTTCCATAGTTTTAAAAGCATTCAATGTTAAAATCAATTGTAATTTTATTTTATTTAATTTTACTTAATTTTAAATTGTTGTTTCTACCTCTAAATACTGTATACACACTGAGAGAAAAATGTATGATATTTGGAACTATAATGACATAGTAAATGATTATTAGTTAGGAATATCATTTTTATAGTAAGTGTTACCATTTATGTTGGTGACAATTACGATATAGGCATAGTATAAGTGACCTATGTAAAATTTTTACCAATAATTATAATAATTTGAAGTAAAAATATAGTAAGATAGAATATATGGAATAGGTAAGAGAAATTAACCATTTTATATAGTCAATACAATTGGAATATTTGGTAAATATTGGTACAGGTAACTATAGTCTTAGCATGCTTTACTATACACATGGTAATAATAACAAAGTAAATATGATGACTATATAATTTCTGTTCACTCTGCTATATTTTGCATGTTTAAATAAACTATAAAAATATGTTTGAGGCCAAAACTCACTATAAAATATAGTGAGATTATTGTTATTCTAACTATTTTTTTCTCTCAGTGCATACACAGAAAGATACGCGTTTTCTATTTTGAGCTTTACGACGATTTGTCGAAAGAGATACTCGAGAACGTTTCTCTCGTTAGAATTGACTGTAACTTGATTTGAGAGATGTGTAAATGCGTTTGCTAAGCTTTGAGAATAAT
The DNA here is from genome assembly GCA_003063805.1 of Aphaenogaster ashmeadi. Lineage (NCBI taxonomy): Eukaryota > Metazoa > Arthropoda > Insecta > Hymenoptera > Formicidae > Aphaenogaster > Aphaenogaster ashmeadi. Next base: position 214,247 of record NJRQ01000195.1, on the reverse strand, counting down.
TTCATGTATTTTAATCGCGATAACATCGTTCCTTTAATCGTCTAGCTAGCATCTATAGCTTCCTAGAGAGTACGTCTATACGTTTCAATGGGTCAATACGTTCGGCCGAGCGGTGTACCTTCGTCTAGCTAGGAGCGCGTGTAAAAGTCCATGCGATCGATCTCCACCAGTACGTACGTTACATTGATTCCAGCGAAACTGCTAGTCGGCAATGTTAAAGTCCCTTGAAATCACCTACGAACGACGCTCAACGCTTTATAACGCAGAATTGTACAGCGCGGAACCTTGTCCTTTTCTCCTTTTCTCGGTGCGATCTCTTGCTCCGTCCTGTTCCCACCTCGAACCACCTTCGAATCCTTTCGCATCCTCTTGAGGAAGGACGCGAGAGGAGAGACTCGATTGCTGGCTAATTAGCTCGCCCCTCGTAATCGAGCTCGTAAATATACGGCGGATCGGTAGACCCGGCAACTCTGTCAGATTCGCAGAGGATGAGTATATACGGCTGCTGCACGGCTCGAAAGGACAGAGAAGATCAGGCGAGACCGGGACCAATAAGAGATAACCGTGGCCACGCGTGCATCTTTCGCTCGCCGCGATGCATCTGCGGAGCCGGATCGCGACTAGGACTATCGCTAAGCCCTGCGTAACCTTCGCCCATGAAACGTGTAACACCTCGAGTCGATGACCCGTATACCCGTGGCACATTAATACGGTGGTCTGAAATCTCATTTCTCTCATTTGCCTAGGGAACATAATTAGTAGGGCCATTTCACGTCGAACTTTCGAAAATTTCGAAAGGACGCGGCATTCAAAGGTTTCGCTGGAATGCCTGTTATCTGATACCTTATATATGCACGACTAATTTATTGCTATTAGATCGCCCGATGGGTCCGTATCTACTTTCCAGCGATCTTCAGGCAAGGAAGATAAAACGCAATTTACATTTTAATTGATGATAAATATTTCTTCATTGCTCAACAATGTATGGTTAGGTTGTCACGCTGCCAATTCTCTTTCGCTTCACCTGCGTCGGAAGTCGATGACAATTTTAATGAACACGCTGAGAAGCTTATGGAGTTATCTGATATTAATTCTTGGACTCACACGCACGCATTCTTGCATTAACACTCTGACCCTTACTGTTGCAGATTTTCCAAGTGCTGTAAAGAGGCTTTTGAAAAACGATATATTGATGTTCAGGACTGCGAGTAGTGTATTACACATCCTGCCGATCGCCGGTCTCTATACCTTCCTGCCAAAGTACCTCGAGAGCCAATTTCGCCTACCGGCTTATCATGCGAACATGATCTCAGGTAATTATCACGAGTGAACATGCAAACGGAGCCCGGGAACCCCGAAACGTATCCCCAATTATATTACTAATGACATGCACACCGTGAGAGATGAATCGTGTCCGGAATAACAGCGACGACGTCGTTCCCGAAAGATCGGGCGGGGCGACGTCGCAAGATTTCGCCGCCGGATGTCCGTCGCGATTACGACGCAAAGTGGATAATTTGACGTAAACGTCAGAACGGTCGTGTCATTTCGCTCACGAAAAAAACATTATTCTCTCACTTCGTCCGTCGTGCAGGAAGTTGCGACAAAATCTGTCGGCCAATCAAACTGTATTATCTGGCATTATAATTATTAACGTTTCGTACGACTTAAGAAAACATATAGTTTGCAGCGACGGTATAGTTTACATATTTCTAGTTTCTTCTTTTTTCCTATTTTTACTGGAAAAGTATTAATTAGAATTATAATGAATAAATAATATTAAAATGTAATGGAAGATATTAGCAGTCGCGGTTTTAGCGCGTGCAACGATAACGGTGGATGGATAGTTCGATCTAAACTAAACGGTAGAACGAATTCGCGCGAATCTCGGTATTAATAGTACGGTAACTTATTTTACGTGCGCGCGCGCGCGCTAATTTATGATATTGTCCGCCGAGTAATTGGCGCCGGCCGTAGAACAAGGCTGCACTCCGTTTCTACATTCTACTCCCCGTCATTTTACGCTTGCCCGGGTATTAAACTATAATCGTATTATTCAGCGAATAATTTGACAGAACTACCGCTGGTGCGCGATGCTATTGCAACAATTTCGAATTATTCCATAGCTATCCGCGATGAAGATACAATATATTAAATTAATGTGTGAAAATACAAATAGAACATTTTAATTCTGAAGAGTTATGACAAATTATATTTATTTTTTTCTATATTTGCTATATTTTGTAATTATCGAAAAGGAAAATGCTTGATTTCTATGATATATTGAATAAACTAAATTAAATAAAAAATTTATTTGATATGTTAAATAAAATATTGAATAGTCTGTAGCTTACATAAAAAATTAATAATGATACATAATTGTCATTTGTTAGCTTTAAATATAATATAATAGTATACTTTACACTATTCAATGTATCTAGAAAACAGCGTATTTTTATCCAACGAACGTGCTGATTTTTTATTAATGAAGTCTATTTTAATGAAGTGGCTATCGTCATCCTTGGGTTCCCATGACTAGATTATGACGCAGAGCATGAATTGCCAGGTGAATGGCTCTGAACGATCGTATAATGAGCGTGATTTTTTGCGCAGGTGTTGGCGGGATCCTAGTGATGGGATTGGGCATCATAATTAGCGGCGTATTTATCTTGAGGGCGAAGCCTAATGCCAGATTCGTCGCAGCCTGGATCGCCTTCACCGCGGTCGTTTACGCGATCGGCATGGGTGTGTTAATGTTTATTGGTTGTCCGATGGACGATTTTGCCGGACTCGTGTCACATCCCGACGGGTAAGTGATTTCATCGCGTCTAGCAAAATTTAACGAAGCGTCGCTCCAGTAATTACGCTTGACGCGGATGTTTTGTCGAAAAGAGAATTCACGTCGTTACATTACGGATAAATAGACAAAATTATTGCCATACAAGCATATATTAAGTAAAGGTAACAAAATATATTACAATTTATAATTTAGTATTGTATTAGCATAATCATGTGTCAATGAGATCAATCAAGCATTCCATTAATTTTGTAGCTATAGCATTAAAGATAACAAAGCATCTAACAAAATTATATGTTTCAGTTTTAGGTAACAGAGATTTTTTTAAACAAATGATATTAAGAATAAGACCGATGATATTAAACAAATATAAATATGAAAGAAAGCCCCTATCGGTCACGGCGGATCTTGGTGCCTAATAATAATTATTTTGTGAATATTCCTGCTCATGCGAACTGTTGGGAGATCCAGGTTCGAATCCTGGTTGAGGTGTTATTTTTCGCAATAAGTTCTTTACAGTTTTTTCGGGGAATGGGGGGATGGGGGGATCTTATAGATGCTACTGAGCATCAAAAATTAAATTGCTCATCAATTTAATATGTGAATTAATTATTCCGGCTTCATGTAAGGACTGTGTTTCAAGACCGACGAATATGCGGCGCGCAGTTCGCATGAGCAGGAATATTCACAAAATAGAGATTTTTTTGTTAAAATGAAATAGAGAGAGAGAGAGAGAGAGAAAGACAGAAGAGGTTTAAAATAATATTAGCATTCGCACTTAGAATTCAAGTATTTTAAATAGATTCCGTGTTTTCAGATTCAGAACATGTGACACGAATCCATTTTGCATTTTCATATTCCCTGCGATAATATCGTCGCTTGACAGTGTTTTCGAAAGCGCTCGACTCATGTTAGTAACATCGTTACGAAACTATCGCGATTGCCACTTCGCGTATTCAAACGTGCGGCCTGGCGGACGACGGCTCGGTGTTTAACGAAAGACAACGTGTTCGAATGCGTGTCCGATTAGAATGCGCATCGTAAATACATGTATCGGAAACGCGCGCGGACCCTCTCGCCCTCCCTTCCTCTTATTTACAAGTCAACGATATCTCCCGGTTCCCCTAAATACATACATTTCGAGCTCTTCCGATTCGGGCTCCTCGTTTATCTGCCCGATGCGAAAGCGGGAAAACCTCGACAGTGACTTTGTGCAATCTAGAGCACCATATCCCACCGAGCGGAACAAACCGTCATACCATGGTCATTCATTAAACGTGGGCAAATGCAGATTTTTCCTCTAATAACGGGATTTAATTGATTTTAATGGTCTTGATTCTTGTTAATTGATTCTTGAGCGGCTGAATTGCTGAACAGCAAGCTTTATCCGTCTTTTTTCAGCTGAGATTTTTCTCTAATCTTCTCTCTCTTTCTCTAATTTTTCTCCATTTTTGTGTTACATTATAAAAATTTTAGAATTTATGGATCGAAAGAAGAAGATATTATTAATTTTAAGGCGTTTGGTTTAAGAGCATTGATATTATGCAAATAATTATACGCTCCTGAGATATAATTTTTAATATTAATTTTAGTATTAAAAATTATATAATTTAGATAAAGATATAATTTTGTATAACGCTCCTGAAATATAATTTTTAATATTAATTTAATTTAATATTAAAATAAGTGGCCAGCAAACGATATTTGCTAAGCTGACGTTTTTCTTGCTTAAACGAGATATAATATATATTTAAGTATATTGAGCTATATTCTCCTCCATTTTTTTAATTAACTTAACAAAGATTAGTTTTCTTCAGTAATTAAACAAATGCATTTTTAATCAAACTTATTAATCTATTTTTATGTCAGAACGAATTAACTTGAGTAAGCAAGGCAGACGGTTAAGTTAAGTGAAATTGAGACGTAGTTTAGTTTGAAGCGAGGCTGACCTGCGAATGACCTGTTTCCGCAGACAATCCAGCTTCGAGCCGACCTGCGATGCTACCTGCGACTGCGATCGGAACAAATTTAGTCCAATCTGCGGCGCCGATAATAAAACGTATTTCTCCGCGTGTCACGCTGGCTGCTCGAATTATACGGTCGCTGACGGCAAAGTGGCATCGGTAAGTGCTAAGCCCGGTAGAACCGGCACCCGACAGGACATGCTCTGATGACATGTCTGCTCGCGCGAGATTACACGGGATACGATGGTAATTGAATCGGTCGTCAGCTTGGTAACACCGTAAGACCAAGAATTGAGATTGTTGCGAAGTCATTCGGGGACCAACGCGAATTTGGAAGATCTCTCGCCTGATTGCGAAATGACATTTAGAAGCGTCACGGTAGTTGAAATTCAAGATAATTTTAAGTACACTATCTCATTCGGTGTTTCTTGAATTCTTAATAACGAGACGTAACTCTTTGAGCATAAATATCCATTATGAGCACATGGGCGCCCTTACAACTTTTTTCAAGGAGGGACAGAGTGTAAATATACTAGAGGTGCCAAACGTATTTCCAAATACAGTGAAATGTCCATATTCGGGATAGGTTTTTGCATATTTTTCACGATTACTTTGTAACTAAATTTTTTATGAAAATTCGATACCGATTCTAGAACCGATAATTCAAAACTTACAGTTTGGCACCAAAATAATTTTTTAGCGATAAGTATAGCTGGATTGAGAGTACGTAGAATACGTCAAGGTGGAGGTCTCGAATGTGACCTAATTCGGGACAGCATTGCCCTAAATAGGGATAACATGTTCTCCCTGCGTTTTTTATGTGGAAGTGGAATGGTGTTTGGGAGATATCATATATTAAAAAGCTATCATATATTGAATACTGAGCTATCATATATTAAAAAAGCAATACACTCCGACAAACGGCACCTCCATATGAGAAACCTTTTTGCAGCGTTTCTGAAATTAACTGTATTTGTGTGTGTGGGTGTTTTAAACTTTTCACTTTCTGTCGCAACCACGGGTGTTTGGATAAAAAATTGTACGTTTTTAATTTTTTAATGGAAAACGGGGTTATGCAGAAATGTGGAGAACGCGTAATGCAGAAATCAGAATTAATTTACATCAAACGGTCGCAAAATTTTACGCATTGGAACAGAATTGTCCCGAATTAGGATGCCTGTCCCTATTTAGACACAACGACTGTAATATTTTTTAATATAATATTTATGCAGATTTTTATTTTTAATTGTATAAATTTAAACAAAAAATTATCTGGTTGTCAATCAGGAAATCATTCTAAGTTGAAAAAATTAAAATCCAAGGGGAGGCATTTGTCCTTCTTTACCCCCTTCCCTCACGGGCGCCTATGTCTGAGCAACTTCTTCTCTTTCGAGATGAAACGTTATTCAGTTGTGCTTTCAATACACGAAACGCGAAAAATTGTAATCTTCGCTACGACTTCCCTCTTCTGATGACGTTACGTTTGATACTTCGCAGTTTTACAATTGTCAATGCATCGGACATAACATAACGATACCGGAACCAGTAAGCACGGCAACGATCGGTTTCTGCGCACTGGAGTGCAGTAACTTTTGGGTTTACATGATCCTGTTCTCAGTCTTCGTTTTTATTCACTCCACGAGCGAGGTGGGCTCTATGCTACTCATTCTGCGATGCGTGGATCCTAGGGATAAAGCCATGGCACTCGGCCTGATACAGTTCGCCATCGGCTTGTTTGGTAATTACTTGCTGGAACATATTTTTTAATAACAGAAGTATATATATAGAAACTGCGGCGCCAACCTTTGCACAAGACTTTATTCATTTCAAAGAAAAAGAGAAAGCAAATGAGTAATATTTTATATAATTTCTTGTTGGAAAAATATTATTTGTAGACAGATTTTATAATTTGATAAAGTATACGTATAATTTTGCGAATTGAAGAAACGATAAATTTACAAAAATAAATCTATGTAGTAAAGGAATTGGAAAATTTTAATTTCTGAGTTTGTTCTAAAAATGTCTCTTATAACAGTAATATAGTACCTTTATTTCTTTGCTTCAGGCAACGTTCCGTGTCCTATCGTTTATGGTGCTGTGGTGGATTCCGCTTGTCTTATATGGGAAAACACTTGCGGTGACCGAGGCGCCTGTTGGCTTTACGATTCGAACGTCTTTAGAATGTTCTATCACGGTACGTACAAGTTAGAAATATGTAAAAAGTTTTCCATTACTGAAAAATAAATTAATAATAATTGATGAATCATTATTAATAATTCGAAAAATTAGATTGTTTATAAAAAAATCTCGTCGCGTTGAATTTTAATTAACATACTTATTGTTAGTACCTAATATATTTCTTTCAATCTATTGTAATTTAAAATGCTGATAAAATATATAAAATAAAAATAAATAAATAGATTGATAAATTGAGCAGAAAGATCGCAAAGTTGAATGTACTTATATATTTTTTCAACGTAAATGTATTCTTTAAACAACTGCAAACTTTGTAGTGTTATATGCTGGATTGCGTATAAACACAGATTATGTAATAATTTGAATGCTTCTTTTGCAGGTACGACGGGCTGTATCCTTCTGTTGGCCTTCGTGGTAGATATAGTTGTCTGGTACAAGGCCGGGAGCATAAGCTTCGTGGAGGAGCAGGAGGCCGAGACAGGTACTGCGGAGGAAATGGCGACGTTAAAATCGCAGGACGCTCAAGCGGTCGAGAACGACTATTTGTGAAGGTTTCGTATTACTCTTTTGCGGTGAAGGGCCGCGACGGCGACATTATCATCGTCGTCGTCTAAGGATGCAATACAGTGTCGTAGGATACGTAGGGGCATCGTCCTTCACGAATGGTGCCAGTACAGCTCGTCGTGCTTCCCGGAGACAGCGAAAGATCGACTTGCCGGCGATTACACGCATCAGAACGGAACTTTCCTTGAAAGAGTTCCGTTCTGATGGGCAGGAAGTCGAGTCCCTCTTGTCGACGGCATCCGAGCATAAAGAAGCGAACCTCGCGTGAATCACAGGAAGACTGAAGTCGAAGGACGACTCGGACGAATTTGATTCGGTGACTCGGAGGACTCCAAGGCTCAGTGATGATGAACAGAAAGAAAAATTGAATTTTAAAGCGTACAAAAATCATCACCATGCGACAAGAAAGAATGAAGATACGGAAGATAGGGGGACTTGAAAGGCATTCTTCGTCTGAGCATCGCAATGTAATATAAGTCTCTCGAGTGCGCCTTGGAAAAGTTAGTAGGGTTTCTCTCTCAGGGAGGCTTGTCAGTAAGTACACGCAATAAAAGTAATACTTCCGTGCCTATGAAATGACGGTGCTTGCGGCGAGCACGCGGTCTGCCGCACAGACAGATCCGGGGAATCGAATCGAATCAAAGCACACGAGCGGCCTCGCGGGTGGCAGTGAATGCGGTTCGCATGGACAGACAGTGAGGGATTGCCTCGTGCTTTGCACCGGCGTTGATTAGTATATGACGGCGTTCCCGCCGCGTTCGCGCGCGTGCACGCGTTATCTAACTCTCTAACGGTAACGTTCGTTTACCGTGACGCAAAAGGAAACGCGGGGCATTTACGTAGGTTGTAAATGTAGTTTTTTTATTTAATAAAGATTTAATAGAAATTTTATTACAGAAGGAGATTACAATCAAAGTTAAAAGAAAAATTAGAAATTTGCACAGTGCTTCCTCATCAATTTAAAGAGGGTCAAATTAGAAAGAGACACAATGCATCATCAACATTTTAATTGGTTCACAAAGCTTCCTCTATGAGGAAGTTTTTTATTTCTTCTTTTTTTAGTTTGGCTTCCTCATAGAGGAAGCTTTGTGAACCAACTAAAATGTTGATGATGCATTGTGTCTCTTTCTAATTTGACCCTCTTTAAATTGATGAGGAAGCACTGTGCAAATTTCTAATTTGCACACTTTTTTTAAACTTTTACAAATAATTTGGCTCTAAATTCAATACTAATTTTCTTTTAATAATATTCTATTGATTTAAAAAAAATCAGTTCGATATCTCCACATTTTTGGAAGTTGGAGCAATCACGGACATTTTTCAAAAATTTAAAAATATGAGCGCAAAAATAACCCCTTTACCGATCATCGCGCAATTCAATAGGAACCTTCCTTAAAAAATTCTTTTTCGATTAAAAGAAAAAGCAACCTGATATCTCAAAAATTGCGGAAGTTAGAGCAATCACAAGTACATACATACACACATACAAATAGATATTTTGTAAAAATGTAAATTATCAACGTTTAAGAACATTTTAAACACATTCACCTTAAAAAATAAAAATATAAGTTAGCAAACATGTAAATTTTCGACGTTTTAGAACATTCTAAACACAGCATTGAAAACTCCAAAAAAATTTTTTTCACGAAAACAAAGCTTCCTCTATGAGGAAGCAATAATATTGATATTTAGTTCGCGGCATTTAGTATCTAATATTTTAAAGTTATAACCGTAAGAAAATAAGGAAAGATCTTTTAACTGAAACGCGATATTATACAATTTTAATATTTAAAAATTAAAAAATTTTTAAAGATATAATTTGTTTATAAATGTATCTATGAGCCTTACGATAGATTAGATTTGTATATCACAAGCAAATCTGTTATTGGATTTTCTAATATCATTTTTATTATTAAATATAAATTAATTGAATATAAAATTATATTAAAATTAAAACTGTATCAAATTATGTATATCTTAATTTTTATAAACTTTTATATATATATATCTCTCTTAATTATATATATATTTTAATTTCTAAACTTTTCTTAAAATTTATTGTTTTTAATAAATAACGAAAAATATAAAAAATCTTTAAAAATCTTTGAAAAATTGGATATCTAAAAGAATAAGAATATAATCAAGAATAAATGATTGCACATGTTAGCCATAATAGAAATATTTATCAAATTATAATCTGAGACGGTTCTCAATAAATTAATTCCTCATATTTGAATTTCGATAATAAAATTTTCAACATCAGAGGAATTATAACGTAATTTATTGCAGATCTGTTAATAGTAAAATTAATATTAGAAATCCAATAAAGAGTTGCTGATCTCTCGCCAGACATTGCAATCTAAAATTCGAACAAATAAATATAGGTGCCCTGTATTTCCTTTTCGAAAATAGCATGTTGTTCAATCGTGCGTTGTACCGTACGTTACATTTCTCAGGCGCGATTATCTCCGAAAACACGTAGAAAATAAAAGAGACGGAGAAAAACTGCCGATCATTCCATTCGATCAATCGTTGCGATAGGGAGGCTTCTTCTTCACGGTTGGAATGCGTAAAGAGCAGGCAAAGGATATATAATTATATACGTGTAAAAAGTGTATACTTCGCGTACATAGGTACGTAATGTACAGCTTAAATCGTCGATTCTGGTCAGTCGGTCCTCAACCGCTCACAAACGAACGTATGCGCTTCGGGTATGCGCTCGCGTGCACCTCTGCTTTAATCCTTGCGTGTGTTCTCTCTATTGATGTTCTGAAAAAAATCATCACGATGACTGATGCGCCGGGTTTTCGCATGGGCGCCTCGCGGAGGTAGAAATTATCCGCGAAGCATTACAGAAACGAAGCGCCGAACGAACAATATAGATTCAAACTGCAACACGTAAATTTCAAAGAAAAAAAATAAGATGTTTTATAATTAAATTAGATTTTTTATTATCTCAAAAATTATAATTGAAGAAAATAGCGTGCGCTACTTTATTCGTTGCAATGCTATAAATCAAACGTTTGCTAATTAACAATTGTTAATTTCCAATTGTTAATTAACAATGATTGTGGAAATATCTCGAAAGAGATACAGTCCTTTCTAAAATTGTCATATTTACACATTTACATGTAATTTAGATTTGTTGTAGATCTATATTATTCTCAGCGCTTCTCAAATACAAATACTATGCTTATTTAAGGATGATTAATCGATTAAAAACTATGACGTAAGCGTAGTGTGTATCGACTGTTAAAATCAGAAATGTAGAAATAGCAAGATAATAAGTTATATGATATAATATGCTAAGGATTAACGCAGCAACGACTACCTCCTAATATATTGTACATCTCGTTATTGTTAAAACAGAGCTCATTATCGATAATTTTGTTCGAGACTTTGCAAGATAACGAAGGATTAATTACTTAGTTCGATGCCGCTGACTGTTTTGACAATAATTCGCGAGGTACAAGCGAAATTCGAGTATGCTTCATAAATTAGCGATATATTTTTATGTACGTAAGAAAGTCGCATTCTTGAAACATGAAGACGTTCGTTTGGAGCGGTCCGAAACATCCTCTCGTTTCTTTATATAGTTCGTTCTCGATTTGCGTTATTAACAGATTCTTTAACATTATTGTTTAAACATAATTTCTTAAAAGAAAACAATTTTTTAATTTAAACAGTAAACTTCTGGACTTTACATATATATTATTTGATTTTTTGTCTTAAAGATCCAAAAAGAATTCGAATAATACGTGTTAATCATAGAAATATATCATATTTAAAAATTATCCGAACTATATTAATCTTCAATTTCGTGATATCCCTGAAATGAAGAAATGTAAGATAAACTTATTTTACATAACTATATTATGTAAAATAATAACTTTTTTATATAAACATTATGTAAAATAAATTTTTAAAAAGTACTAATTTAATTAGTTTAAATTTTGAGTAGACTCAGAAATATACAGACTATTTCAGTTATATTCAATTTTAGATTTCTTAAATTATTGTTGGGAATAATTTAATAATGCAAATCGAAATGTGCATGAACCGCGTTTATTTGCCTTTAAAAATCGATAAAACATACATGCACACATACACAGACACGGTTGTCATATTCTTCTAGGATCTCGGTTGACCTCTTAGGCACTACCGTCCGTGTGTTACACTTGCGCATAAAGTACTATTATGGTAAATATTATACATAGACATATGTAAATATCTGTAATAAATACCATGACTGGCGGAAGAGTCCGCAGCCATGCGGAAAGAAAGAAAATGAAAAAAGAGGAAAAGGAGAATAAGAGAGAGGTCGACGAGATTGAAAGCGAAGATACATATGATACATACAATATTTTTAGATGATTTGACGAAAACGGAAGTAAGACGAAACAAAAGTAACGTTAATTATTATTATTATTATTATTATCATTGTTATTATGATTATTGCGCTGTGTTAGAGCGGCACAGGCGGAGGATGCGAACACATACAAAAAAAAGAAAGAAAAGCAAATGAATTATTAAGAAAAGCTGTATTTTAATATGATACACTTTACACACGTGAAATACACTCATCGATGTCTAATCATCAGTCTGACAATGAGTGGTTTTTAGAGCTTCGCGTATTTTTTTATAACGGAAGAACACGTCTCAGTAATAATGCGTATCCGTTTTTCGTGTGGAGGATTGCCTGCAGCCAATATACATGTAAGAAAAAAAGATATGTATTTGTAACACGCATTGGTTGAGTAATGAAATAATTTGAGAATTATTCAATTTGTGGGAATATTAGAAAAACTTCTTTTTGTGAAAAAAGCAGAACACTTTCTTTGAATTATTGGCAACATTAAACAAGCGTTTAAAATTGCTTGAATAATATTCCAAAGTAGAGAAAGAATCGTTTAAATATTAGACAACTTTTTCAAATAGGAAGAGCTATTAAAATATTTGATAATTTTCTCCAGTATTTACCCAGTGAGAAATGACAGGTCGGAAAAACGACTATTAGACGTCTATTAGACAACATAGACGTCTAATAGTCGTTTTTCCGACCTGTTTTCCGACCTCATTTCTCACTGGGTAGGTAATATTATTTGGATTTTAGACAATTGATGCAATCGCCAGTGTAAATATAGCAAATCAACTATATTTAATTATAAATTGGTGATTCTATTTTCTACGGTCGGCTTTCTCTCTCGTCGATACTTATTAACCCTTAAATACAGACGTAATTTTATAGTTACATCGATATAGACTATTCGTCTTGCAGATTACTCGTCTTTTGAGAGTTCTATTGTTTTTTCCGTCTGTACGTATAAGCCTCCCTGTTCTGTACGATTCTTTCTGAATTTAATATTTTATCTGCGCGAATGGTTTGTATTTAAGGGTTATTTCACTTGAGCGTGCGGTTTAGTGCGAAAAACGGGATATATATTTTTGGAGAATTTTATGTTTTGGAGACAGTTATGTGTGCATTTCTCCATTGATCCTCCCCGAGAACCGGAATCTTGTCCGCGAGGCACGAAGATACACCTTGGCTACGTGATCCGACGTGAGAATGATGAAAATCAATATGTATATATATATATATATATATATATATATATATATATAAAATATATAATGCATATAATATTATTTTATAAAAGACATTTATTAATCTACATGTGCTAATCTCTATTTGCTAATAATCTCAATTATTATGGGATAAAACTATAATATTTTGTTCGAAATTTAACTTTAAGACGATCGAACGCGTCTCTTTGTGCATTTATCAAATTAGCTAATTTCTTCTTTAAAGCGCGGAGATATGTAATCTTATTTATCAGCCGACATGAGCAAGCAGCAAAACTGCTTTGCTATGATTAGCGAGGCACGATGAGTGTAGTTAATTAAAACAAGCGATTCGAATGAATAACCAATATCATATTGCGATACTTGCAGCTGGGAGACCGTGTAGCCGTGTATGCATACTCGAAATGATAACAGTTGCATTTTGGAAAGCTCTAAAATATTCGTATCTCTCAAAGTTAAGATTGTATTCCAAAATTGTGTTTACTTCATATTCTTTTGGCTGCACGTTCTCAAACGATATTGATTATTCTCGATTGATGGCACGGGTATATAAATTCGATATATACTGTACAGAATAGTCATTCGTCGAGTACGCAATCATATATGAACGATCGCGTACGTTGTATTACTTTCGTGCGGTGCTGCTGACCGAGAATCGTATTTTTGTATCCGCGGAAAAATTAGTAATCTATATTTTAAACGAACACGGTGCGGCACGGCACGGCGATATACGGGGATTATGCAATGCAATCCGAAATGTAATGCAAATTCGGATATACAATGGAATACGCTATACGTTGCAGATACCATCGAGTATCGAATGTATTTGCGAATTAAGACACTTTATAATGCCCGTATAGAAGCTCCTCGATGATCAAAATCAAGCTCTTGAGAAAAAACGTTAAGAGATCACGCTAATTAATAATTCATATTATTTAAGTGATTACCGTTATATCTATAAACGTATACCTATATCGTATAGAAAATGTAACTCATCGCCGTTCGATCGATCGAACAAATATTTTTCAAATCACGTAGATCGTAGAACATATGTACAATCTACGCCGGAATCAATGGTGATCCACCGCGTGTACAAAATACAATGTTAATGCGGTTTCCCTTCCCTCTGTCGATCAAATTTTTTCAACTTTGATGGCGATTTCGTTACCGTTCGCCGGAGAGCGATAACGGCCTGCTCATTATGACGATTCCCTTTGGCGGAAATACGGAGAACTGAGGTGCAAACGCGTGATATTACATAGATATTTTTTTCGAAAATTTTATTTATAAATTTTTCATAATATTGTAATGCTTGTGAGTCACACGTTCTTATCTCGCTTCATAATTCCTTTAGGAGTCTGCCAGTCGATATAAAAGAAAGTAATTCACAAAGTTTAATTCTTCGATTATTAATTAATTTCTTGAGAGCTATATGATTCTGAAATTTTTTAATATAATGCAAATTTATTTTGATAAGAGTAAAGTAACTCGATCCGCATGCAAAAATATTTTTACATCTGTTTTATCTATTTTTATCTATCTATATTTGATACGATTTATATTTTCTCTTACAGTTCTCGAATTATTTTTTCGTATATGACTGTTAACTCACTTAAGTTCCATTGATAATTTAAATTTTACGCGTATAAATTTTTTTAACAATGATATGCAAGTATACTCACGCGAGTATATTCACGTATTTGTTCCTCAGTGTTCCATGTTGTAGTAAGTATGACACACTTGTAAATATAGACAAGTACAATAATTGCCAAAATAATTCGAGGCTCAAGATCGAGTCTCAATCTTCAGTCTTTCCGCCGATGCTGATCCAACCGGTGGCAAATGATTCGCGATCACTTCCTACTTACTTGGCCTTCGTCTGCACTCGATAGCGCAAACGAATTTCCGTTACGGCTAGTTTCGATTAATCGACGTGATTAGTAGTTAGATAGTTGATAACTTTGGACCGCGAATTATTTGTCGACCGCCGCTGTGTTATTACGCGACATAAAACCGCGACGATTTGCGAAAACCGAAACATAAAGACTGTCCTGAAACTGGAAACTGCCGACAAACTTTAAGTATTTTTAAAACACATCACATGCTGTTCTTGAAGATATACTCCAAAACTGCCTACCGACTGCCCGATGAAACTCGCTGTTCTTCACTGCCATATAAAACCACATAAAGACATTTATCTTCATCGACATGATATTCGAAGTTTTATTTCGATTATCGTCGAGAACATACATATCTTTCCGTTGCCGTTTCCTACATCCGTAAAATGCATTTAAGATTCTCTATTTACTCGCACATCGTACAATTTTCGTCGCGGTTTTACGGGCTCGCTTCGACGACGACTTTGCATAATGTTATTCGGCGGGGAGCTCTATAATCGAAAAAAAATCGATCATTGGCGAATACGTGGAATATACCATAATAATATATTTTAGTGAGTGAGTGAGCGAGTGAAAATGCATGCATGTGCGCGCGTGAGGGAGAGAGAGAGAGAGAGAATTTATCGATAATGTATCTGTAAATCCATAGCCGCGTAGTATCGGCGATTTACCGCGGTTTTACCTAATTAATCAATGTAGAATCCTTTGTGGAGGAATTATAATTGCTAGTCTTTAATTATGCGACATGCGCTCGTAAACTCTCGCCCTGTCGTCGATGTGAATGTATGCGCGTATATCGCGAATGCGAGAGGCGAGTATGTGAATTGACGAAGAAGTACTCGAGAGGCGGGGTGTACAATGAGTGTGAAATATAAATTGCCATTTTTTTTATGTAGACAATATTGTAATTACGATTATGTATTCATAATTACTATTATTTTATTATAACTTATATTGATATTATTATCGCTATTGTAAACTATTGATTAGATTTGAAGCTTATTGTAATAATAGTAATTATAATTAATTATTAATTACGGCTAACTTCTAGAACTCTATTATACGTAATAGCAAATTATGATTGTAATAATTGCGGCTTTGATTTTTATACATAATATTTTATATATACATATTATAAGAAAGGAAAGAAGAAACACACACGTACACACGATTACTCTTCAAGAGACGTAAGTGTATTTTGATATAGAGCATGTATGCTATATTGTGTGTAAGTGTGGCAAGAATAATTCTACGTATCCGGTCTGTACGAAATACCGGAAGAACGAATATTATCTTTGTGACTCTCGTTGAGTTGGCGATCCGTTTGTTTTCTCTACCATTTTATTTCTCGGTAAACAGACATTGTATAGAAAGGAAGCTCGTATTTAAGATGGACTGTATTTTTGTGGTAATTACTTTCGACAGAGAAAATTTATACACCGAAAATTGAATGCGAGAAACTTAAATAACAACTGTTTGAAATAGCTTGCATGAACTACCGTGAACCTTTGGCGAACGGACAATTACTCTTAATTAAGTTAATGGACATTTTTTAACAGGCCAGTAGCAAGAGCTTTCGAATTGTAATCGTAATCTCGTGGCAATCGTCTTCTTCGATATGAAATTTCCGCAATTTACCTGATTCTCGAACTGACGTGCAAATTGTATGAATACCATTTATTTGAATACAACTCGACCCTTCTTCGGGGCGTCGTATTACGTCCTCGAGATTAAGGCTGTAAATAGGAGATACTAGACGTTCGTTGAGCCACGAACTTAAGGTTCCCAGTAACTTCCGACATTTAAGTGCCTAAAGACCCAGATACACGTCTATTCTCTTCGTTGTCTAGTTTCTACAGTTGGATAAGGCACTGCTTGTCAAAATAACAACGACAAAACTAGCGCTTGTGTCTATCGTGTAATAAATTTTGTTCGCGTCCGTCGCGGAATATTTGTTCAAAATGTTATAATGGGCATTTCACAAAAATATGAAGATAAATTGCACTCTTCTCGATATTCCAATTAAGTAGGATGTACAAACGAGAGTAATTCCTTTCATATTGCATTTTTTGCAATATCTACGGTACCTGTGAAAATATTGCAATAGTAACTTTAAAAAGGCGATTGCACAATTTTACTAGCTTTTTACGCATTTTTGTTTCTTATATTTGTTAAATCATATTTTTAGGTCGTTGTAAATTTCCATGAGTTGCTAAATGAATATATTGATGTATATAGCATAGAACAATGTACAAACTGTTAACCCTCTGATGTTTTTTAATCGTCAAAATGATTTCACAGGACGTGCATCATTTTCTTGGTCTTATTTAAAGATATCGATTCACCGAGATCATTCTTCATTCTATATTTATTAGATTGTGCATTACAAATAATCAAAAAAATCCCAGTTGCTTGATAGTCCGTCAGAGGGTTAAACAAAGAAGTTATGCTCTTCTATAACAAACGATATGATGCGCCGAACATTGCAAGACCAAGAGAAGATGCAATAAGTAATAAAAAAACGAACAAAATAGAAAAATCTATACGTATATCTCTACAAAAATGGAGAGAGAGAGCTTAGGATATATACTAGGAATCATGGCAGCGCTTTATCCAACTTCGCTAGTTTTTACATCGCAAAGGACGAGAGACTGTCGCTCGACACCCTCAACAGATCTCAGCACTCCGGCGAAACGAACAAGGATCATTTATTTTTTAATCGAACTCGCAGAAGGGCCAGCTCGTTTCCGTGGAGTGCGCCTAACGAATAAATAATTATATATTATAAATAAATAAATGAATAAATATAAATGCATATATATATATATACAGATACGCGTGCGTGTACATATACATACATATGTAAATCTAAGTGCGGGAACCTTGAGGCGCGTGGGGCAACGAAAACAGAAAATCCTCGAAAGTGGAAGCGCCGGAACGTCGTCAGTCGATGTTTTTGTTTTTGAGGATGCAAGAGTCAATTTTTCGATTGCGTAAACGAAACCCCTGCATCACTGTAACATACCTCTATAGCACGTCTCATAGTTTAATTAGCCCTCGGGTTATCGGTCGTTTAAATTTTCTCAGGCACAGGGATGCGGTACCTTCGAATATATTTATTTTTCTGACTAGAAAATCGAGGGATTGAAGAGGGAACAGAGATAAAAAGAGAGTAGAGGGAGAGATAAAGAAAATAATACTTTGCGAGCGGTATTTGGTAATCCGAGGGTTAAGACTGATTCTACAAGCGCGTTATAAAAAATGCTAGACCGAGCATATTTTATAATTATACTGTCATTATTATTGTTTGTAATTATACGATTACTATTGAATTTGTTTTTAATAAACGGCAAGTGCCATGATTACATATATGGGCTGAAGCACGGTCATTCTCAGCCAACCTTAAATCCTCTTTATTTTGCTAAATAGTAAACTATAATATGATATAAATAAAAATTATTAGACTGTTTCGACAAGAGTAGTTTCTTGAAATAAAAAGAATTTCAAACACTGCAACGCCTTTAAAAAGCATTAATGAATTATCTTGCTTAGATTTTTTGTAAGATCATTTTCAAGGTAATTATTTTTCTTAATAGAAAGATTGTCCATTTACATATTTAAGTTAGTTATTTTCCGTAGTATATAAAATAATTGTAATGTAATTTTAGCATATTTTAGTTTGGAATATAAATATTGCGAGTAGTTTAATTATATTTTTTTATTACTGCAATAGATAGTTTTAGAGAAACTACACTTAGACACAGCAATCTTTATATATGCTTTACCATCTTTCTTGCGGGGCAGAAGCTTGTCTGTGTTTAAACTTCATCTTTTTAACTTTCATCTTCTTCACTGATGCCGAATATATCTTCTCTGTTTCTGTTCACGTTGCTATTGAGGTTAAAGTTAGTATTCTTATTTTGGTTGTGGGCTAAATTATCATCGAAAGCGCGTCTATGATACCGATTGGCGTCATAATTCGCATTTATGTTCTCGTTAATATTAGTGTTCGCGTTTGCGTTGCGATTCTTGTTTTTCCTTCGATGCTTTTTCGGTATTACAAGTTGTTCGATATCATTATGAAGATCCAATGCTCTTCGAATTACGGAATTTGGTTTTGTCTGCAATGCAATTAAAGTTCAAGTTCATTAACTTTTAATATCTAAATTAACAGCGACACAAATGTGCATAAAAATTAATTAAACTTAAACTTCACGCTCTAATCGTAAAAAAATTAGTATAGTACCTATAATTTTGTCGATACATACAGGGTGTCTGGAAAGGTAAAGTCAATCGCTCGAGAAATGAATGGGGACCCAAAATCAAGAAAGAAAGTTAATATGAACATAGGTCCGAAAATGCGTTATTTTCAAGTTATCGCTATTTTTATGTTGACATTTGAAATTGCTTTGTTTTCAAATTTTTTGTCAAAATTAAAACAAGAGATGGTTTTTATGAATTTTATAACATAATTAAAGTCAAATAAAAGTTACATGCTGCTTTAGCACTACCCAGGATGCACCACGTGGAGGTACAGCCCGCTTAGCATTCCTTGGCAGAGATCAGGATCCCTCAAGCGGGCTGTACCTCCACGTGGTTCATCCTGGGTAGTGCTAAAGCAGCCTGTAACTTTTACTTGACTTTAATTATGTTATAAATTCATAAAAACCATCTCTTGTTTTAATTTTGACAAAAAATTCGAAAGCAAAGTAATTTCAAATTTTAACATAAAAATGGCGATAACTTGAAAACAACGCATTTTCGGACCTATGTTCATATCAACTTTCTTTCTTGTTTTTGGGTCCCCATTCAGCTCCCGAGCGATTGACCTTACCTTTCCAGACACCCTGTATATAAATAATGATTATTATTTTTGAAATTCAATATATTATGAGAAAAAAAGCCGTATTCTATTTGCTTAAAAATAAGATGTAATATTTGTGTTATTTGCTGATATTTTATATATATTCTATTAATACCTCATTGCTCTCGTTACTAGATAGGTTTTCTGAAATCAGGCTGAATAGTTTGTCGGCTGGTACAATATAGTTCAACGGATTTTGTTCAGTTTGCTTGACAATCATGTTCTCGATGCGTTGCAAGGACGTCAAAATGGTCTCCAGATACTGGGGCTTCTTTGCATCAGCATATTGCGACAATAAAGCCAAAAGCTCAAAATAAAAGGGTAAAATTAAAAACGGACTGCACATAGCATACTTTATAGTAAACAATACTTTATGTTCCAAAATAGACTTAGGAAAAAAATTTAGGAGAAAACAAAACTGTGCATAAAGAAAATTTAAATTATGTTTAATATATGTGTGAACTAAATTTAATTACATTATATTCGGCAACTATTGAAATAAAAAATAATTTACTTACCAGACAGCTAAGTATTTGGCGCAAAATCATCGTGGAAGACATGATGGTCAATGTTCGAGGTTCACCTCAACTCCTGAATCGATCGCCTAGCACTGAGTATTCATATATAAGCACTCACGGTCACTTTCAAATTAAAAGTCGTTTGTGAATTTGCGTTGGGCGTAATAAAAAATTGTTAGTTCTATAAAACGTATGATTACATAGGGTGTTATCGTTCGCGTGAATGAACGTGGTAAATTCAATTTATTCTTTACGATATCATCACGATATTATTAAACTATAAAATGTCTTGGAAGAGATCGAAATACATAAATTATTCGCTACAGATATTACATGTCAACTATAAATAATGCAAGGATCAAAATTCTCTCTCTTCTTTAATGTTTATTGAATTTCTATTTTAAACAGAAGATAATTATAGAATAGTAAATGATATCTCAGAACTATTTATTATTTGCCAAAAGTAAATGAATTAAAGAAATTACATATATTTTAGTTTACTTTCTCTTTAATTTCTTTCTACATCAAAGCGAATGAAGCTCTAATATTTTACAAAAAGGCTATTTGAAACTATGCGGCCATTTAAGGGGTTAGGCCACCCCTGAGGCCCTAAAATCATACCTAACTTTGACAATTTATTACGAATAAATAAATTGCTTTGTGAAAAATCTGTTTAGAAGCTTTATTATATATGTATTTAAGAGTATAAAAATATTTTTCTTTTTTTTTAATGTACAAAATAGCGGCGCCCTGGCCTAATTGTCGATCCATCTTTTTTTGTAGATGTAAAACGGTGTACAGCATTGCAATCACACGGTTTATCCCAGAGCAAAATAAAAAAAGTCTTCATTATCTACATGTTATAGACTGTCGAACTACATAGGGATTTTTCAAAATATTGATTTTTTTCAAAATGGCGCCTATTTTCACAAAACTTAGCACTTTTAGCCCAAAATTTGCGTACAAAAATGTTAATTGCAAAAAGAGTTTTCAATATTTTGAAAAAATCCTACGTAGTTCACAGCAGAATGTATTACAGAGTATTCTGTAAAAATTTCAAGTGAATCGAATAAAAACTGTAAGAGTTATGTTGTACACCGATTTTAAAAATGCTGTTTTGAGAAAAACGCATTTGAAACTTATTTTTTGGCGTCGTGTGAACACTGAAACCGACGCTACTAGAGCTGTAGATATGCTTGTTTAGTACAAATTGTAACATCTATATTTTTCGAAACTAATTAAGACTATTAGTCTTAATCAGACTAATTAATTCTTTCTAGACTAATTTTTCTATTTTTTCTATACTTTTCGCCTCACTAAGTCAGCTCTAACAGCATAATAGCGTTGAAATTTTGCTCTAAAACAATTTGTATCATATTTCTATGACTAAAAACTAACGACTTAAGCAAAAAAGAAAAAACCGATTTTTTCAAACCTCAGGGGTGGCCTAACCCCTTAAAAAGGTCACATTAAACGGTATAAAGCATTTTATTAGGAAATATATTCCCAGATAGCACAGGTGGTTGTTATGAATTCAAAAAGAATTCACTTTTTAAAATTCTATATGAATTAGCGTAATCTGTTCGAAATGAACTCAAAAAGAATTTCTTTTCAATAGTATTCTTATGGAGTATAATAAGAATTTCTTTTTTGTATCTGAAAAGAGCCCAGAATTAGTGACATAAAAGTGAATTTTTTTTGAACCCTTAAGAGTGCTTTTAGAAATGGGATAAAAAAGGAATTCATTTCATAATTCGGGGATTTCAAAAGAATTCCTTTGGATTCTCTTTGCTATCTGGGTTCTTCTCTTAAAAAGTGAAAGTTTCTAATATCTGTGAGACAAGAGATCTTCATTCTATTTTTATTTTCTATTTAGGAAACGCATTAATATTGCATCAAGTATTGTTAGGAACAATCACATAACGTTATAGATAAAAAATTTATTTATCAATTTACATTATCGGTTGTTTTATTAATTTCTTAATTGCCGATCGCAAAATTAAAATAAGCCATTTAGGTCCTAAATAAAACACATAAGCGAAATATGCATACAGTAACCAAAAGAATCATTTATTTAAAAAAACAAGAGAAGATCAGTATATTAAACATATACATTTTCGAAAATCTATTGTTGTTAACAATTAATTTGAGATAGATTTGGTATTAATAATTATACAAATAATTATTTAATCGAATAATTTTCCTTTTATTAAACACAAAATGTGACGCCGAGCTAATAAAGAGCATCGAGAATGTCTTTCCTGCGAATCTTGACTTTGACATTCATGTAATCATCCTGCTCATTGTTGTTCGTCGCGATAGGAGGATGTATCGTCCTTCTACTGAATGTGTTCTCGTCGTTCTTCAATTCTGTCTTTTTTGAAAGAATCATCTTCAGGGAGGCCATCATGTCTGCCACGATGTCCCTAGCCATGATCTCTTCGTCTAACATATTCATAGTCGGCGCGTCTCTGGTGAGCGCTCTTCGGGTGATCTTATCAAGCTGGCTCGCTACTTGGAAGGCGGACGGGGATGTTTTACTCTTTCTAGTTGGTGACACCAGAGGCGTTACAGCCTCCTTGAGATCCTTCACGATGCTCTTTGAACTGGTGAGATGAGTGCGATTGTTTAAGCGAGCCTCTATTACTTTCCACAATTCTTCAGCCACGTCCCGTGCGTTCAAATTCACGATGACGTTCACGTTCTTGTTCTGAATGATCGTTCTTGACTGTTCCTGTAAGTTACCAGCCATACTTTTAGTTTTTGAATGCAGTCAGATGGTGCGAGAATTCTTTATACTATTCAAACTTTAATTAAATTTTAATTTTAATTTAAATTAAAATTTAATATGATAATGTGACTTTTATGTCATCGACTAACATTAATTACACTGCACTACTACTATACTTTTAAATATGCTCGAAAAAAGAGATTTATATATAATGCACGAAGATTGATTTTAATGGTGTAAAATTAATGATTATAATAAAATGTTACTAGCACATAATATCCATCTTGAGGAGATTAATTTATTCGTAGAAATTATTATACGTAATATTCTTAGATAATTGCGACAGACATTAATTTTTTTATTTATTCCTTACCTCTTCTTGCGAAGATAGCTCGTCCGAATACATCTGGAAAGATTTACATACAAGTTAAAGGCATCACTGAATCAGTTATAATTTTTGCATAAGCATTGTACTGTTCACAAAATATTTAATAATTTTTTACTCTAAAATTTGCAATATATAATAGATTGCTGATATTCTGTCACTAAAAGATTGTTAAGATTAATAACAAGAATTACAAAAGGTTGTTATTACATATAGAAGTAATTTATAATAGAGATACGAAAGCTTCTTTAGCTCGGTTTTTAATGTCGCATTAGCATTATCGTCTTTACCATTAATTG
The DNA here is from genome assembly GCA_003063805.1 of Aphaenogaster ashmeadi. Lineage (NCBI taxonomy): Eukaryota > Metazoa > Arthropoda > Insecta > Hymenoptera > Formicidae > Aphaenogaster > Aphaenogaster ashmeadi. Next base: position 190,448 of record NJRQ01000195.1, on the reverse strand, counting down.
TAGCACATAATATCTATCATTATCATTATAACTTTAGCACATAATATTTCCTTGTTTCGTTGTTCTTACTTGTGCACTGGCCACCACTAGGGTGGTCCACAATATTAGCAAGTACATAATTAATTATCGCGGATGTAATTGTCGCAGACGTAATTGTTAGCTCAGCACGTCTCAGAACGGCGAATGCATATACTATAAACCGACTTTTTATAACTCGACGTGCCGGTGGAACTCTCGCGCAATGCAACGGCGCGATATCGAGACCTGTAGAAATTGAAGACCATGCAATCCGTACCGTTTAATTCGCGCGATAGTTCGTAATCGTTCGCGTGATAAGTCCGGGCCATCCGCTTATAGGCAATCAGTTTGTGGGTGCACGCGATGCAGGTCAATGAGACGCAATGCCAAGGGACCGTAAGTGCGGCCTTTAGCGAAACGCACGTTTGAATCACAACGACCATTATCTTCTTGCGCATTTCACACTGCCATGGCTATATGTGTAATTTGCGCCATGACAATCGCTAAATTAATATGATGCCATTTAATTTGTTTTGACCGCTGTTATCTATATATTTCAGTATCAGACCATTAAATGTCATTTTTGTAAATTAGCATTATTACTAAAAATTGAAACGCACTTACGGATTAGAAACTACAATTTTTATGCCGTTCTTATCCAGACGGCTGTCATTCTCTCGATTGTCTTTATTTCTGCTTATTTCCTTTCTTATGCAAAATTTGGGGTATTTCCTTATTTTTTATTAATTTTAATTTTCTGACACTTGTTATTCAATAGGTATCTAACAGAGTAAAGTATAATGTAAATAATTATCTTCTCTTGCTAATAGTTCCTTTTCTTCGATTATAATCTTGATCTTCTTGAGAGCGTAAAGTTGCATCTTCAATTTGATCGTGACTTTTCTAAAAAAAGATTTATTAAAAATTTTTTGTTATAAATAAATAACTAAGAACTATTATTATTAATCGTTAAATAATATTAATGATTAATATATTGTATAAAATATATAATTTCTGATTTATAAGCGACAATATATTTTTTAATATACAGGAATTTTTTATGGATATGTATAAATCAAGTTTTAGGATCATGCTCAAGAATCACTAGGTATATAAAAATTTCGGTACGATTGCATATTATAAAACTAATCAAAGCGAAAGCATATGTTCTGGTTTATTATTCACGGTTAATTGATTTTCACGCGGAAGTTGTAAAGATAGTAAAAATAATTTTACAAAAAACACTTTCGGCATTCAGTACATCCGTTGGAATTAATTTCTTACAACTACTAACTTCAAACTGTTATGTATAACTCACATTCAATTCCAATTTTCAAAGATATATATTTTTTATAATTATTTTAATTGATCTTATCACATGATGTACCATATCACAATTGTAAAATAATTACTATTATAAAATAATTACTTTAATTATTACAGCTAGTTTATATATACGTTTTTTTACATAATTCTAGATTTAGTACTTACTATGTGGAATCTTGCTCATAGATTGTTTGCTCAGATGATATGTTCGATGGCAAATTTTTGTTCCATTGTTTATTATACTGATCAGTCACGTAGATTTGATTATTGCTCATTCTCTTCTCTATAATCGGCCAAAGCGCGTTGATCAGTCGATCGCTGATCTCCTGCAATTTTGCTTCAGATAGCTGCTCCTTTTCGCCTTTCAAGTTATCAATAAGAGAACGATTGTTTGATTCTAATAGATCGTCGTTGTCAATATGAATAATTTGATTTTCAATTGATCGATTTATCTTGTCATTACCAGACGGATTATCTTGAAATCTCCTTTCTTTTTTCAGATCAGATTTTATAACGTCACTCACATTTTTAGAATCTCTTGCGCCGCTCGAATTCTTGGCTTCATGTTCCGTAATCGAGACTAATGTGAATGTGCTGGATTCTAATTGATTAGGGGATGTCGTAACTGTAATGTTCTTCAATCCGTTTTCTTCGCTTTTTTGAGATAGGTCTTCTGAAATTGGATTTAATTGCTCGTCACTATAATCCGTTTTTGTCTCGTTCATATTCTTAAATTCTTCGGCATTTATTTTTTCATTAATCTGTTCTAGTTGATCTGTTTTCTCATGACTTATTGATAGTTTTTCATCGGTAGACCTACTAGCGTTTTCATTTGTATAAATAGAAGAAAGATCGGTTTCAGTCTTGTTATTGTTATTTTCGTGTTCATTAAAATCCGGAAGCAATCTAAGGAGTGGAATAGAAGAATGATTATTCCTTTCAGATGCATTAGCTATCTGACCAATATTACCTCCCAAATTATTTGTTAAATCTTGTAGATTATGCAAGGGATTATCAAATTGTTCCCCTGCTTGTTTAATGCTTTTACTTTGCTCCTGTTGAGTAGAACCGGAATCCGCGGGATGTTTCTGATCTTCCTCATCATTTTTTAATGGCGTGTTAATAATATCCTGAGATTGCGGAATAATTTCATTCAATAAGTTACTCGCGCCTTTTGCGGTCTCTGGTAAAGCTTGGATCATCGATTCCATGATGTTTTTCGTGCTTGATAAAATCTGGTTCATTGCAGGTAAATTATCTGCAGTCTGCGGATTCAGAATGTTTCCGGAATTTTTTTTTATAATTGAATCAAAAAATCTCTGACTTATATCGTCGATCTTATCTGATGGCTTTTGCGTATTTTGTGTAATTTGTGGCGAGATATGCTGATTCACATTTTCATGTATATCATTGATAAGCTTCGGAACAGTTGATGCTAGATCTGTGCCGAATAATCGTGGACTTATTCCAAGCGTTGATTCCTGCAAATTTTGCGATTTCGGAAAAAATTTATTTACAGTTTTAGTTAAATCATTCATAATCGTTGAATTCGTAATATTTTTTACTAGATCTATTTGATTCGGTAATCCATCGTCGACACTATTTCTCGCTGATTTCAGAGAATCTTGTGCATTTCGTCTAGACTCAGTCGCACTTAGCGAGTCGCTTTCTGTATTTGAATCAAGAATTGGTCTTTCCGAAGTGTCAGAATTAAATGTTGTGTGATTATGTTCAGTAACATCGGATGAAGTATCTTGGACATTTTGTACAGATTTCGGAATTAAATTGCTCATCTTTGAATTTAAATTGTGTACAACATCTTGATCATCGGTAATGTTTTGATCATCGGTAATGTTTTGAAGATTACTCGGATCAAATAACTCTTGTAATTGCGGATAGAAAGCTGTTTGATTTTGATCCGAATTTATTTCAAAATCACCGAAAGATGTATAATTTAGAATTTTTTGGTTCTCGTCAAGCGATTCTAGATTCGCTTGAGGTGGCGATTGCGTTATGAGAACTTCCGTCATTGAAATTGGTAAAGAATCGTTGCGGTTATTACAATCATATCCTTTATCGGTTTCTTTTCTCAAATCTGCTAAACGATTCGCCGTGTGCACTGCCAATTGTAAAAAGAGCTTCAAAAATTTCTCATTTTGAGCAACTGGATCTGAATCATTACGTAAAGCGTTCCAATCAGTATTTGACGGCAAAGAATGTACCTAATAAAAAGAAAAGAATCAATAGTAAGATATTTATATACGATATTGTGTGAATATATAAAATTATTACAAATTATTATTGTTTTTTTATAAATATCTTTTATAACTGTATTAAATTAAGCAAATACGTGCTTAAAAATGGCAAGAACAAAGGAGGAAGATGCATGTTACCTCTTTATTTTGAGAGTTTCAGAAAATCTGCATCGTCATCTCTTGTCCTTTGCCATTTCTATAATTAGTTATATATTTTTTTTATATTTTGTATTAAATGAATAAAAAAATCCACGACTCAACGCGAAGAAGCACAATAACTTAATTTTCTCTTCTAAATTATTAAAGTAACAGATGCTTTTACGATTAAACTTAAATAAACTTTAAGTAAAAAAATTAGAGAAAAGACTTTAACACTTTATTTAAATTTATTTTACCAAAAAGATGAATGCGTTAATAACGATCGAAACGGAACTGCCCGGCCACATTTTACCTTTTACTCTGACAACCTAAACGCAACCGCTTTAAATATGGCCGTAAAATTAGTATTGAACATTTCGATGTCGTCCGATTTTAATGACTATTGTCATCGTATCGCGTTTTCATCTATACGTTATATCAAATTCAGTGTCGGAATTTGTTGTTTACCATTTCTTTATGACCGTCTCTTTCTTTTATTCGCATACCGTGTTTCATTACAGACAATCATTAATTAAAGTAACGTCGATCGGTTATTTTCACTTACAGGAACTACACAAGAATATGGCATAATCTCATGGACGATACTCATTTCATTGGGTATTGCCATATTAAGAGAAGCGAGATTATATTAATAACTGAACTGTCGCTGCGTAAGAATCTTGGTAGCAGTTATTATTCTAAAATATTTTGCAAAAATAAAATTTAACGCTTGCATTGTTTTTCAATATTAGTATTGCGATCTAATATTTACATAATAAAACTAATAATAAATGATAAACTAAATGATAAAACTAAATACAGTAACTTGATGTAAAATCTGTATTGTTTAATTAGAATTAAATGTGTTAGAATATTTATCGTATACTGTTAACTTTATGCAAAAGAGAGAATGGGAAGAATTAAAAAAAGTTATTGATGTCAATTTTAATTAAGAAGTTAATATCTCAATAATGCTCAATACTTTCGATAACATATCGTGACCGGCCGTTTGTTCTTCATCGATCATAAACTGCGTGAACAAGCTCTCGAGATGGGCGGGGGAGGATTTAATAATTACTTCGTCACGTTATGGCAACTGATGTATTTTCTGCTCAATTACACGTACAAGTATTGAATCGGGCTGACCTATTTCTGTATATCGCAATCGCGCTTATTGCTAAATAATATGATGTAACAGTAAGAAGTTTTGAAAGAAGAAATAACGTGGATATCTTCATATGAGTAACCGATATCAATTGTTTAAAGTGTCTCTTATTGAAAGAACGTTTGTTTATGCAAAATATCTACTGTTGCTAATTTAGTGCGTATTTTCAGGGTTGAAGAGTCGCCAAGAAGCTTGCACAGCTTTCTTCAGTAGGCAAACATTGTCCGAAGGCTTCTAGTAATAGCGGTTCTTCTTTAATCGCTATTTCATAATCTCGAAACGATATTTTTCCATCGTGATCGACGTCGAGCTTTTTCAATGCCAGCTCCGACAAATCTTTTACTCCTTCGTCTGGATCTTCTTCACCGGGCTGCTTTATCAGACAATTTCTACGAAATTGCAAAAATACTTTACAATCACAAATACGATTATGTTAGAGAATTGTGATAAGATTTTAATTGCTTTGTACTTGAGCAACTGAAAGATTTCGTCCTTCGTAATGTATCCGTCGTTGTTTAGATCGTACACACGAAAGCAGAAAACAATCTTATCACGCAGGCTACCCCGCAAGAACACGTCGAGTCCCATGATCCACGGCTCGAGTCTGATAGCACTCTCGATCTCTCGATCCCAACAGCAGAACAAACGCTCTACCAGAGTGTCCTCCGTGATCACGTGAAACGTGTTGTGAAGGAGTTCTCGAAAAATAGTCCTATCGATTCCCTGAGCAATGTAAGTTCGAAACAATTGTTAAATGTAATCCGTATCAATTAATAATCCGTATACTCTTTTAATTTTATCTGAATACAAGGGTAGTCAACTGTCGATTGCGCATGGCATAATTACCTCGACAACCGGCCTCGATTTTGGCCTTCTGCCGATAGATATCGATCGTTCAACTTGTTGTTGGCTGGAATTGGTAGTTAACTTCTTGTAAAGTTTGCAGAGGCTGTCTAGTTCTACCCTGATAAAAGCAAATCGAGCACCAGATTAAACGATAATCGAACAATTATACGCGTGATGACGTTTCTTTTTGGTTTATATACATATATATGCTACTAAACTATTATTTCACAAAGCATAACTCTTGACTCTCATTAGAAACACTCATTTTTGTAAACTGTCTATTCCTAATCATTCGTTTGTCGGTTTAAGTCTATTTTATTTAATTTGTCCTTTCTTGTCAAAAATAACAAAATAAAACACTGAAAAATTAATTCGACATGGTCCTGCGAACTTGCCTGGAGAACCTCGTCTTTTTTTTAAGAGACTCGATCACTTTGACGATGTACGCGGAGTTTCTGGCACCTCCGCCCTCCGGCATCTTTCTGCGACGTCTCCTTCTTGACGATTCGTCTTTGCCGGAAGCGACGGAGATCTGCCGCTTCGAATTTGTCGACGCCTTGCGACCGCTTGTAAGGAATATGGAGACGCTCTTCATGAGCGTCGTGCCGGCACGAACGCTTATGCCTGCCCGACGCTCGGCGTCGGCGCCGACGCCGACGCCCGGTTTTACCCCCCCAGTCGGGGTAACGCTTCGTTGTTCAGACATCTCAGTTCCGTGACTGAAAGTTTTGAATTAATTGGGATTTTACTTTAGGTTGTTGACTCAGTTCTAAATTATTTGCGCAATTTTAGTTTTTTTGTTTCTACAGCAGAATTAAGAACAACCTGTTCTTTATAATAATTAATATTGGTGACAACATAAAATTTGCATGTATTACATTTAATTAGAAGTTAATAATATTTCGTGCTAAAAATAATAAATAACAATTCCAATATTGATACTATACGAATTGAGATTACATAACTATTTGCGTAGACAAACAGTTTCCCTTTTTACTGTTCAGATGTTGCACATGTACTTTAAATGGAGCGATCACGATTGCAATAAAAATGCAAATCTGCTTAATAGAAGTAGGAAAAAATGTATGAAAATAGAAACTGTTACCACGGGCCGATATAGGCATTCAAGTCGATTGATCGATAAGAAATAATTCACGGGGCGGGGGTGCGGTGGCCTTTTTTTGACAGCCAAAAATCGTAAACAGCCAATCGTAGCTCGTCAAAAGATTGCTTCTCTCTCGTGCAACCGAGTTATTATTATTTACGATCACATTTGCGTAATTTCCTTGTAACGTTAGTTCGTTCGCCGTCTTCGCCAGCATTTTCGTGGCACGAATAATATTCCAATGAATTTAAATCATACATTTATGCGCGCATAACTTGGGCTGCGTGTATAGAGCAAGAGAGCGCAATTTGCATAGAAAGAAAAATAACTGAGATTTATAATACAAAGTGCGCAATGGCACTTACTTTTCATATTATGAATAAATTAGAAATTTAAATGTACTAAATATTATATTTAATATTGTGCTACCCATCACTGTTATATGGAGACAATGTACATTGTTACATTAAGACATTAAAAAGTTCATGTCTCACAGTCGTTTTGGAAAATGAAATGTAAAAACTTTTCCCATTAGACAAGATGAATACAACTCGCGTTATAAATGTGTCTGAAACAAACCAACTCATGCATTATTTAGAATTTGAACACGCAGTGCCAGGTAGAACGAGAAAATCGAGAAAACTTTGGGGCGCATTTTATTCGTGCATAATTATTTTAACAATTCTACTAAAACCGGTACTTTTGTGTCTCTGTTTAATTAAGAAGCAATATGACTTGAAGGTTTTTTTGCATGTCTTTAAACATAAACGGTTATATATATATATAATTATTTTGACTAGAAAAGAAATGGGGAAACAATTTTGTGCCAACAATCCAAAAATACGCCTTTAACTCTTATACTATCTAAATAATCATTTTTAAACGTGAGATCTATTTACGCGAACGATAATAAAGCGTTTGAAATATGAGATACTCTAGGAGGACCATTATTTTGAATAATGCATGTCTTATCTTCGAGTAATCGTTCCTAACAACGTGCCTCGAGAATCGCTCCCGTAAACGCAAGAGGACAATTTAGCATACGAAATTGCAATTTTGAGAAAGCGTGATATTAACATCGGGTGAAATCTCTTTTGTTTTATTGCATTATACGACTTATCTCTTTCTTCTATTTTTTTACTATTTTTTATTTTTTATACAAAAATATTTTGCCGAAGTAAGTTACAATAAAAATTCTACATCTGATTCTTGCTTATTTTGTTTATTTTTATTATATATGAATTAATAGGACGTAGTTTAATTATACATGAATTTAATAAAACGGTTTTGCAAATAAATGCAATTTTGCAAAGATTTGAACTGATACGAGAACCACGATAGTATACCAGTTTAGTTCGTGCGATAATGATCGACACGTGTGTTCCCGTGCCTACGGATTCTCAATTTAACTTCTCTAATTTCTGACTCGCGATTGACGTAGCATGTGAGTCTCGCTTAAATCTATATATGTCGATCAAAACCTGGAAATTATCGACATAACTGATTTCGCAGATTTTATAAGATTTTATAGGACTATAATAATTTAATTTATCTGAGAAACTATGTAATCGAAACGTTTTTTTTTATTATCTCAGATAGATATTAATTACAAATAATAATAATAATAATAATATTAAACATTCTCAATTATGCTAACTGAGCCTCAAAAATGTAATTCCTGGATAAAAGCGTAATAATAAATAATTGTCGATATCAATTGCACACTTGACAAACTTGACTATTCAAAAAAATATTATCACTAAAAAATTATATCAATAAAGTGCATTGTGTAATCGAAGATAGGGATGTCTTGCAAGTGACTTTTGGTCACCGTCATCTATTCCATTGTGTGAGAATGGTTTGGGATGTTAAAATGTAATGGAAGACTACTAAACAAAATTCACTGCCTCTTGTTCGTTTCATATGCGTTTAATATGATCGGCAGGTTCGATTAAATCGGGAAAAAACTTACCAATTAATGACAAAGAACTGCTTCGTCGTGACAAGGGTTTCGTCGTCAGCAGCGACTACGTTTTATCGATCAAACGTATCAAATACCGAAGCTGAAAAACATTTTAATACGGTATCTATCTAGTAACAGATCGGATGAGTATATTGCAGGTGTATAAATATAAAATATTTAACGCATAGTAGCAAGATAAATCGCAATAATATAAAGTTGAAAAGTAAATGATATAAATAATATATATTTTATTTAGAAGTTTATTATAATTATTTATTTGTTTTGTCCATATTATTTATTAGCGATTACAATCTAGGTATAATGTCACACGTCCATAATTATATAAAAATACGATTTAAATATGCTTATTAAGATATCACGGTTATCTTTTATAACTCTGAAGCAAAATGTATATTAAATGTTAATTAAAATTTAATTATTTGTATCATACATTATATCAGAACTTCAATATAATGATATGTATTAATTTTTTTCAGCGCGCGTTTGTTTTACATAATCGCTACTTTATTTGGCTGACCAACGGGGAAAATATCATCATCGGGATTTATTTCTAAAATGGTCGTCGACGTCGGATGATGTTTTCTGAAATGTCGAAATTAATCATTAATTAGCCAATAACGCAGTCTACATTTCTTATAATTGTTTTTGCGACAATCTTACTTGCATAACTTGTCTAAATATTTTCGAATTTGCACCACTTGACGTTGAATATCAATTAGCATATTAGTCATCCGTTCTTCTGACGTTGTGAAAGACGCAGCTCTTTTGTATTCTTCAGCGGCCCGTTCTGCAATTAATTTTAAAGTATTAATTATCTTTTTAGTTTTATGTAGTACTTATATGTATATTTATTATAATTTCTGTGTATCTTATATTTTATTTAAATATTAAGACTTATTAATGCTAATAATGTTCTTTAACGTAAGAAAGTATTTCGACAAAAATTTTCGGATGCTTACTAATTCGAATGTGCTCGTCAGTAATCTCTCCATCCTGATAGACAATATCAATCTCCTTCATAGTATTGATTAAATCTTTTACATTATCAGCATTCCTTACTGTTGGATTGTTACTTGTTGCCTGCAAGATAGAGTCTGTATCGTTGTCAAGTTTAGTGTGCATATCTCTCACCTTTGATTGCTCTTGGAGAAGTTGTTCGATAAGCGAGCCTAGCTGATTTAGAAATTGTATCTAAAATGCAACATTTATATTTAGTTCAAATATAACAACTATATTAATAGATCGCGCATTAATCAACAATGTATAATTAATTTATATCGTTTAATTACGTTACAGCATATTGTCGGACCTCTCGTTTATTGTTATCCTTGTTTTTGCTCATTTTTATGGCAAAGTTTATGAGCTTCCCGAAGTTCTCTTCGTACGATGCAATTAGCTCTTTTAGTTGCTCTGGCGTATTTACGGGAATTTTCTCACCTGTTAAATGCAAACAGTTACGCGATACAATACTCTCTATCCGGTTCGATGATGAATACTGATTTAGTGTGTCTCTATACGCGCGCACTTCGATGTGCATTTATGCAAAATGCACTTTCTTTTTTAATTAATGAATAAATTACGACAGGCAGAAATTGCTCGCGTAATACGTATCATCATTGTGCGTAGGTATTAATTCTCTAATATAAACGAACACGAAAGTCTATCTAACATGCAAGTCTTAACCTGTGTGAAGTTAGCCCCCAATGTCGAAAAATCAAAAATTTTCTTTTTGCAAACATTTGCCCATCGTTTGCCCATAAATGCCCCGTTGGAATTTTTGTTTGCCCCCCTCTAGTTCAAAAGTTATAAGCAATTCAATTTTGGGGGGCCAACTTCACACTGGCCCCCTCATGTCGAAAAATAAAAAAATTTTTTTTTGCAAACGTTTGTACATCGTTTGCCCATGAATGCCTTGTTAGAATTTTTGTTTGCCTTCCTCTAGTTCAAAAGTTATAAGCAACTCAATTTTGGGGGGGGGGGGCAAACAAAAATTCCAACGGGGCATTCATGGGCAAACGATGGGCAAACGTTTGCAAAAAAAAAATTTTTGATTTTTCTGCATTGGGGGGCCAGTGTGAAGTTGGCCCCCAAAAAATTGAATTTTTTATAACTTTTGAATTAGAGGGGGGCAAACAAAAATTCCAACGGGGCATTCGTAGGCAAATAATGGGCAAACGTTTGCAAAAAGAAATTTTTTGATTTTTCGACATTGGGGAGGCAGTGTGAAGTTGGCCCCCCCCCCCAAAATTGAATTGCTTATAACTTTTGAACTAGAGGAGGGCAAACAAAAATTCCAACGGGGCATTCGTGAGCAAACGATGGGTAAACGTTTGCAAAAAAAAATTTTGATTTTTTGACATTTGGGGGCTAACTTTACATAGGTCAAGTCTTACCTGTGTCACTCACGTTCGAAAGCGTGACCGAACGGCACTGCGCCTGAAAGCAAAATTTTTATTCTATCACATTTACATATATTTAATATAACAAAATTATGACAAGTATTCAAATGTATAATGCACTTAATTTTTCAAATAGTGACAAATTTAAAGCACCCTTTCGGGAAATCTTAATTTCAGAAACTTACTCCAATTGCGAAGGCAGCAAATATAATTACGAACATCTCCATCTTCATTTTCCGGTAGCTCGTGGAACTTTCTCGCTTTGCTATGTGAAACTCTAATGAGATCGTCTAATAGACGAAGCCGTTTTATAGGCATCGTGTGCGAACAAAGACACTTGCGTATGCGACGTTTCCCAAAACATTAGACGGAAACATCCGGCGAGGAATAAACGAACATATCGCCATATCGCATTGAAAGCGCGCGCGAAATCACGCGGATGCATAGATTAGCGCGGTTATTCTTCACAGTTAGATATAATTGCATTTTATATTACCGGGAGCAATAGTATTTTTATTGTCGTTTAAATATCGATTACGTATAGAATATTAATACTTTCCGAGTAAGAATATAATGGATTAGGAATAGGGGAATTGCCAATGACGTCTGACGCGCTGCTTTCGAATTTGCACAGGATAAAAATCATTTCCAATGGATGTTACGTTTCTGCGCTTAAAACTACGCGATTCGCGATCAAGGATATTGAACGACTGACTGAATTGAGCAGTAAAGCTGCATTCGGTGGTCTGAATTATTCGTTAATCAGAGACTGAAAAGCGGATGCGAAAAAATATCTACCTTTAATACTGTATTAGATTTAACATTTGTAAGACTTAATTACATAATTAACTACCACATTAACTGCAATTTACGAGATTGATGAAAAGTAATATATCACGTAATGACGTGTTAAAAGATCTTGGGATAAATCAGGCACTACACACAAACACAAACGGGTTTTATATTTTGTTTAAATAAATTTATTCCGTGTGAAAATATGAGCGCTTATACATATAATAAGTGCACAAGTACAACTAATTTATTGTTGTTTTGCGTGAGTCCATTTTCAATGATAGTGGTCGTCTCTTTAAGTCCTTCATCTTCCGAATGCACTGCAACCGAAACACATTATCGTAAGGCATACACTAACAAAAAATTTTATCACATAATGACATAGATGATAGCCGCCAAGATCAGAGTTATATATATATATACATATATACGCAGGGTGTCCCAGACTTCGCGTGACACCCGTTATAGACAGATTTCTGAGATCATTTTGAGACAAAAATCCTAATACCAAAATGTCGAGGCTACAATAGTTTTCAAATGAGAATAGTTTAAAGTTGACTAATCAACCTGTCCGAAATTCGCGCGCTCAGGCATGACACATTGCACAGTA
>NJRQ01000195.1:139488-169196 GCA_003063805.1 Aphaenogaster ashmeadi | reverse complement strand
CCGCCACCAGGATAGTGTGATCCTCCGAATCCGCCGCCACCAGGATAGTGTGATCCTCCGAATCCACCGCCATAACCGCCGTATCCATGGGAACGTTTAAGACGAGCGGGTTCCGGTGCGGCTGCTCTGATTACTCTTAGAAAACCTAAATAAGAAGTTTTAAATTTAAATCTTGACTTAATTAATACAAACATCGCTTTAAAAATAATTAAACTGCCAAATTCTGGGAGATAGTTATTAATGGCGATTTGTTTATCGATTCAATATATGAAATTTCGTATAATTCTTAATACTATTTATTTCTGTCAATGAGTGATTTTTAGAGATACTAGAATTTTCGATTGTCTTATAATCTCGAGATACAAACCCGGTAAAATGAAAATATGTCAAAATTTGATTTTCCGTAACACTTTCACGAATACCAGCCGTTTCCGTTTTTACCTTGAAATGCGTTCACATAATTAATGCGAGATATTCGAAATGTCATCGTCACGATAAAAAGTAGATAAACTGGTTTTGTGTGTTCAATCGACGCGGCATTAATACGCATAACGTGCGTTATAATAATTAAAATTAACCTTTCAAGTCGGAAGACAAAGTCGAATCAAAGACATGTGACGTAAAAATTTGCGCATGCATATGCAATATTATGTTTTGAAAATAAATCTTTATCCATCTCCTGAAATCTCCGAATCTACAGGAGATGCACAAATCATCTTTTTTGAGAGATACTAGAATTTTCGATTGTCTTATAATCTCGAGATACAAACCCGGTAAAACGATAATATATCAAAATTTGATTTTCCGTAACACTTTTACGAGCCGTTTCCGTTTTTACCTTGAAATTGCGGTGCGGTCGTCGGTAACGCTACTGCAACTGCGACGAGCAGCGCAACGAACAGGAGGATCGCGATCCTTGACATGCTGCCGATACTGATCGTAGTGCCAAGGATATACAGTGCCAAATGACGACAAGAAAATCGGCCAGGCAGTCTTTATATATAGGGAACCGTTCGTGTTCTGGGATATCCCGTCGCTGTACGTTTACGAAATCGCGTTGAATCGGCCGCGGCCGCATATCATTAGCACGAACAGAACAAGTCTCTTCTTTGTCGTTGTGGGGCCGATGATGTGCTGCTGGCGCTGTGTCCCTGGAACGACTTCCTGCTCACTCGGTGGAACGTCATTTCGTGACAAGTCCGAGCGGATGATCCAGCAATCTTCGCTTCGTAGATCGTCTTCATCATTGTTTCCCAAACGGCGAAATTTTGAAGGAAGCGCGAGAAAACTCAGGTAGATCAAACCAACAAAATCTTTTTACAACAATGACTAATTAATTAATTAAAATTAAAATTAACGATTTTATATTAATAATTATTAACTTACTTACGTAATTATTATACATCACTGACAAAACTAAATTTCTAAACTAATTGTTAATTAATTAATGGAAAGTAATTAATATTTTTAATAATTTTAATTACAATAATTTATAGCATCTTTTATAAGGATGTATTATTAAAGCATTAATAATATTTTAGCAATTTTGAAGATTGATATTTTCGTACAAAGATTGTTTCAGATAATACTTTCTTAAAATGAAATGAAGCTGAAAAGTTTGGGAACCGCTGATCAAAATGATTATTTTTTTATAACAGAGTCCTAAAAAACAGTCAGTTAGGACTGTGATCAAATTGAAGAAGATAAACGCGTGAAGTTTCTGTTTGATTTTTTATAGGGCAAATGAGAAGTTATGGATATATTGAGGAGAGTTCAACATTAACATGATTTACAATGCATGGTCAAGGTTTCTACGAAGAAAGACGCAAGTGCCAATTTTACGTACATAATTAATATCCGACATGCTGTCCGCGTTATCTTTGTAAATTTTATTTTTGACAAAACACTTTTGCCATCCTTATAAAATCGCGTGATAAAATTTTAATAGCGAGATATTTATAATATAATATCACTATGTATAACAAATTTCTTAGGAAGAACGATATTAACACGAGAGAAGTTGCTATTACAAAATGCAGCATCCGGGATACGAAGGTGAAAACACGTTTTGAATTATTAACCCTTTCCATCTTTAAGCTTCTTACATTCTGCCGTTGGTATTCAAAACACCATTTCTCAAACTGTCGTCGTACGCATATAATCCTTTAGATGAGCCTTTAGATGACATTCATTGTCCAACATTAATTACACTCGGATACCGGAATAGCCGGCTAGCTTAAAGAACCGTGAAATCTTGCATGTCTAGGAGATACATTAACAGTCAACTAGTGGCCTTGATTTTTCTCGGGGCTTCACAGTTTTAGGTCGATGAACGAATACACTTCGGGAATCCCGTCTAATCGTAAGTACTCTGTTAATCTACTATTACTAACGCAATTTTATATTTGAAAATCTATTAACTGAACTACGCAGTTTAGTCAATTTAATTTTCTTTTGATTCTAAAGTCTTTATGCTCTAATTAGATCATTGATTATTTTTAAGATAAGATACTTTGTTGACGAGGTAATTGAAAATTATTAATTTAAAATATGTGTACTACACACAATATTTAATTCTTACAAAATTATCTATAGAACAGACTTTAAAGTGATTTAAATATACAGCGAATGAGTTATGGAAATTTTGAAAGACTTACAGTTGGAACTTTTAATATGTATTAGACTGAAACCTTGAAGATATTGAAAAGTAAAGTTAAAGGCACAAATGCCAAGGTATATTAACGTATAATTAAAATTAGAAAATATTCCGATGACTTGTACATCGGGTATCTATGAATTTGCTTCCGACTTAGCAAACACTTCAAAAACTCATTAATAAATGGAAATTCCCATTACTATCCTAATTACTATTCCCTAATTACTTACCCCATTACTATTCTAATGTAAAACGAAATTATTAGCATAGTATACTTATAATTAGTACAAACTTTTCGGTCGCATACATATTTTATCACATATTTACATAGGAACAACCTAACCATTGCAGAATTGCAGAACCGACAAATTCAAACTACTAGGAAGATAAAGTATACTCGCACAAATAAATTCGCACGTTTTTTGCATCGCACCCAAACAGAATCGTTTTAAAAGTTACATCACGCTTAAATTTGGAACTTCCGACGGTGAGTATTATATACCAACGTTCGTATATTATTTCTTCCGAAGACGAATGATTGCAATCTTGCATGAGAAGTGCAAGGTGACCCTACTATTTTGCAGACTATCTTAATCTTTTCGAAATATAATTATTTCGATAGATGGGACAGTCGTTTGTAAGGTGTAGTATTTTCCTACTTTCGTAAAAACAAATGACAACTTTTAAATTTATATTTATCAAAGCATTTTGTGAATCGATGATTTTTTTTCTTTTTCTTAAAAATTACGAAGCAATTTTGTCACCGCACTTAAACTGTGTGTAAATATACTACACAAAACCATTTCAGTATAAATTACGTCAACCGGATGACCGGTTGATTGTTTGTCTTGATTGTTTGTCTTTGTTAACTTTGTCAACTATTTGTCAACTTTGAAAGAAATGTTTTTAGACAAATTATTTGATACCATCTCGGTCTTTACTAAAATTTCTTAATTGATTCATCTCTAATATTATTATATAACTAATGTTGCAATGGAAGACGTACATTATTTTATATAATTTTATTGCGTACTCAGGAAATCACAGATATTTTATTTGTAGCTCGCTGTTTATATCTTTTAATTAGCTATACACATAAATTTGGGACTTTTGGTAAAGAAAATGTCAAAGTATGTAGTTTGACTACATATACTTTCAAATTCGCTATCATCCGTTATATATGTATGATAAATATTGTTTTTTCATTATTAATTTATTACGATTAATAATGCAGTCTGTTTTGAATAAAATTTAAAATGCAACACATTTAAATTGATCGCGCTGCTTTTTGGAATGCACGTTAATAATAAATGCGTCAACTTCGGATTATAATCATACATCCGCGAAATTTGTATTTTTCGTTGCTTCGAGCTTTACATGAATATAAAATGCGTATATTACACAATTGGAATAATACAGCATAATATATTTAAAAAGCACGAAGGAGCCTCTTATTTTATAATTTTTTTATTATATTAAAATTAACACTTACTACAAAAGACTTACATAGACTATTAAATATGCAAAAGAATATTTATTTTTATTGGAAAATTCATTATACATAAATCAATTTCATTATTAGATTTTGAATTCTCCTCGAGCTTTTCAAGTTTCTAAGAGTTTTACATTTTAGACGATACTCTGACTGTGTGTGGATATTTAATAACATTTTCTAATCTACAAAAAATATATGAGCTATAAGTTATGATTGTGGATTACGCTAGTATTAATTCTTTATATGCTATTATAAATTACGATTATAATATAACCCACAAAGAGGATGCTAGATGTATTTAATTCTTTAAAAAACAACTTTATGTATCAATTTGGATGTGAGTGAAACAAATTACCTAAGACTCGCTAAGTCAATCAATTACAATCTGTCTGCAGTTTGCTATAAAGTAGTACAGCAATAATTTAAAGCTCGGTGTAATCTAAATACTAAAAGATTGCAAATTTGTATTAGTCTACTTAATTTTAATCAAGTATCTTATATGTATATATTAATAAATTGCACAATTTCAGATAAGTTTAATGTCGTTTTTAAACTATTTCTCCTTTTTTATCGAAGATATTTCTATGTATAATTAGATATTATTTTCTCTTTAAATGTTTAAGATTTGAGAAACATTTAATAAAATCTGTAAAAAGACTTAGCAACCACATGAATAACGTGCTAGATATGGAGATTGTAGCTTTATCCTAAAATCTTCCAAGCGGATTCAGTTGTCCAACTCGCCGATAATATCGATCGCTTTAGGAGTTATTCCTTGTACGGCTGCGGGCGTCGTTTCTTTCTAACAAAAGTACATATAAAAATATATTAATTTTTATAAATTTATTTACATATTTGATCTTATTTCTTATAGCGATTGCGTTTAAGTAGAGGCAATTTCTCCTTGCAAATGCTTGAATTAATTCAACGCATCCAGAAGGTTCTCAATAATTTAATGGAGTCTTTTCCCAAAGCAATTAATTATAGTGATTCGCTTTTCAGTGCAATGTTTCTTCATGAAGAAAATCAATGGAAGGAAAATTTAAGACCCTTACCCGGTTGGAGATCCACCGTAGGCAGTGGCTACCGAGCTGGCGACTCCGCCTTTTCCTGTGGAAAAACTGTTCGCGATGGCAGTAATAGCACCAGGAAGAGACCCGGAAGATCCAGCGCGAGTGCCCAGTCTTGGGAAGCTGAACACCATAGGGAAGAAGTTGTTTAGATGAGGATATCCCTGACGACGTCTGTTGCCCTTAAAAGGTACGAATGGCACAACCGGTTCATCGTCTTCCTCGTCCACCTCGTCCTCGTCATCGTCGTCATCGTCAGCGTTGACAATTACGGGCGTCTTATGCGTTTTCTTGGTATGATGCAGCTTCGGTCGGGATACTGACACCTCCGTGCTGGCTATGATCGGCTTTTCCGTCGGTTGTGCAATCTCTGTGGTTAACGGAATATCCGAATCGTGGTGTCCCTATAGAGGTAACGCAGATTTATAGTATTTCATAGAAGAGCATTTAATTAATAGATCGATAGTTATAATGCTCTACTTTGTGGATGTATAAAGGGTATGAACTTAAATCTTATAATTTTAAACGCAAGGTATCTCTAAAAGAGATTTTGCTACAAGTTATGAGAGAACTTATTATATTCTAATTTTATTCCCTCTAAACTTATCATTATATTCTTATTTTAGGATTTTGGCTGTCGTACGTTTATTTGTTTAAAAATTTCTTTTGCACATACATCGAATGTGCATAAATCTCGGGAAATTACCGTACCTGAGGGATCAAGGAATCCTGATAATGCGGCTCATCGGGATAATGCTGTTCCTCCTCATCGTGGTGGTGATGCTCGTGATGCTGCTCATCCTCGTGACGGTGCACCTCGTTTCGATGGTGATGATATTCGTGTTCCTGCTCTTCTTCGGGCGCCGGCGCCGCCTGCGCGTTGGCGCTGGACACTTCCGATTCCTCGATCGGTTCCGGGCCACCCTTGAGATGCGGCGTGTGCATACCGCCGAAGAAAGCTTCGCCGCTCACGGCGTTTCCTTGTGCGAAGACGCCCGTTGCCTGGCCGCCGTTATTCGTTCGACGTATCGGTCTGTAGTAACCGGTGAACATCATCGTCCTGTGCGGATAAGGGCGCACGGCCGTCCTCTTTTCCCTCAGGAACATTACAGGGTTGCCGTAAGTATCCAGCGTGACGGAAACTGTAAACGATATGGATTTTTAATTTCAAGATAAAAATCACGATTAATATATTATAATTTATCAATAGTTTTTTGCTTTGTTCTTGGAAAAAGAATATTGTGTTTTTGTACCTATTAATAGAATTAGAATAATTACTATTACTTTAAAATATTGTCTGGATATATTGTTTGATACAGAATTTTATTATTTTATTATCTTCGCTATATTAATTATATTACATTTATTCAAGAGACTTAAAGATCTTTTTATAATAAGATAACTATACAAAACATAATTCTTAACGCTTCAAAAGATGCTCCAAGTTAAAAGAACATTAATTTCCAATGCTTACTAGGCTCAGCCGGAATCACCCTCGACTCTGTCATCGCGACCGTCGACGCGATCGCAATCAGAACAATGCTAATGCAGCCAGCCATTCTCGCTCTGATCTTAATCCGTCTTCGAGTTCTTTTGTAACAATCCTTTTTCTCGCTCCCTTTCAGAGATCTTCCGGGAAATATCGACTTTTTCGTGCTTGAGCGATCCTCGACGGAAAATCCGGATAATTAAGCGGTTCACTTCCACCGATCTTGCCGATCTACTTGATGCACCAACTTTTTGCACGATGCTGGTAGTCCTTACCGTCGCAATAGCTTTTATACCATGAAGCACACGGACACGCAGGACGATGGGATGGGTAGGTACCTTGATACGGGGGTATGGGATGGGTCGGACCCATTGGTGGATGCATGGGGGATACGGGATCGGGCGGATGCCCCACCAGCCTTCGTCAAGTGGTCGCTTATACGGTCAGGATCGCGGTAAAGCAAACGCACGCATCGCCGAGCGTTACGTGACCGTCATGACCGATGCAGCACGTGAATTAATTGTGATCCGCACCGATGACAATCTGGATTCGCGGGATCGAACCGATATGGGGAACGGTCGCGATGATCCGTCGATCAGGCTCTTCTACGCATGTAAATGAATGGAATTATCGGCGGATACGCATACGTATATCTTTGAAAAGAAAAGTTCTAGGTAATCGTCATATGCCAAGGACAATATCTTATAACACATATACCTGTCTGATGTGTATAAAATGTGTTGCTTCGACAATCTCATTAACGTTTTTACTAATTTAAGACTTCCTAATTTAGAAGGAAAAGAATTCCGATTTTAGATTTAGCTTTATACTGACGTAGTATATTTTTCATTAGTTATCTTTTTTTTATTAACCAGTTCATTGGTAATGGGACATATATGACCACCATGAATAACTCTGCCAATTTTCAACGGATTTGCATGAAACTTGATACACCCGTGTTTTTTGGATCGCTGACTATGAATCCGGAGTCAAATTTGAGAAATTCATAATGGCGGATCCAATATGACGGCTTGTAGTGACTAACGGTATTCCATTGTGGATACTCTTAGCTCCGTTATTAGCTGGTGAAATATTATCACGACCCCAGAGTGTGCCACGGGGAGGCTGCGGTAGAATTTTACATTCCATTTTTTCTATTTTTTTAGTTTTTATGTTTTCAATTTTTTTGTTTTTTTCTGATTTCAAAATATTTTATGCTACCGGGGCCGCGTTCTGGCAGCATTGGGCTTGAGTGCATACTCAAAATGAAATAATAAAGTTTGAATGGCTCGAACCAATCCGTTATCTGCGACAATAAAAACATACCGAGTGTGATACATTTCCATAATGGAATATCAAAGTTAGCCACTAGAAGCCGCCATATTGGATCCGCCATTTTGAATTTTGAAATTTCGACCCTGGATTCGTCATCAGTGATTCAAAAAGACCCTTATAGATAAGCTTCCATGTAAAATACAAAATTATTCGCTCTCACCAGTTTTGGCACAAAACGTTGATTTCGGGTCCATCAGTGAACTGGTTAAGACGCTCTATTTAGTTCATTCACTATCTTTTTGAATGGCCCACCGTGGTCAATCAATGGCGAAAGAGAACATTGAACGCCTAATAAATCCTGAATCAGAAAGAATCGGTTTGGCTTGAGGCTTTTGGCTCATGACTGAAACAAAGTGTTTGTAATGAATTCGCTTGGGAAACGGCGGGAATGTGAATGGGCGATGGTTGACGAATGTCGCGGAGGGCCGATGGCCCCTCACTTTCCCTCTTTCACGACGTGAGTTACTGAGTCACCCCGATCAAGACGCGATAGAGGAATCTAGCGTCCCAGACAAACAGACTCGCGGGCAGCTTCATGCATTTTCAATCGTTCTAAAAATATACACGATCCGTGAATCGAAGGATTTTGTTCAATCACCATTTTCTTCTCGGATAATGACTCTTCTGGGAAAGTTTTCAGACCGGCAATAAAATTAAAAGCTTGATAAATGTGATCACAAAGATTACAATTAGCAAAAGTTAAAAAATTGCAGATAAACTATAGGATTGCAGCAAAAATATAAATTCAAGCCGAAAGAACGACTGCATGAGCAAAACGATTGTGCATGATCAAACACAACTGCGAGAAAGTCTGGTTGGTACTTCGGGAGGTTACGACTGAGGGATGCGACGTTGCATTCGTCACAAACATAAAATGTGAATAGAAGCAGGGACACGAAAAGAGAACATGTCGCCTGTGTAGGGATACCGCGTCTGCCTTTGCAGCTGAAGATGATAGAGCGTAGTTGAAGGGATACTGACACATCAAGATGGATCCGACTATGAATGCGTTTTACTATTCCAGACACGACAGTCACGGCCACCACCATTGGACTCTTACGGACTCCTTGATCATCCCCGAAGAATTATCGTCACCTCTGACCAACCGTACCCGTTCGGACGAGTATGACTGACATAATATTAATATTAAGAAGTCGCACGACGTGTAGGGAGTTACGTCAAACCCGCGTCATTTTCCATAGAAGGATCCGGCAACTTTGCATAAATCGTTCGAAACCGTTTGTCCAACTGTTCTAAGAATAGATAGACTTGATGTTTTACAATAAAAACTTTTATAATATGCAACCGTCGAACATCTTTAGGTGTTAATGTATTAATTAGGACGCTCTTTTAACTTTTATTATATTGATAAGACTTTATACCCTTTATTATATCCATAAGTCAAAATTATAGGAGAAGGGGGTAAGATGACGATGTAGGTAAGATGACCAATTGCTAATTTTTCGAAACTAATAACAGATAACGAGCCGATGCTCAACGTATTAGAGACTTTAGATAGTAATAAATAATCTCTTATAGTTTGATTTCAATCTATCAACGAAAGTGAATTATATAATAAGAAATGTATTTTAGATGCATTCATATGTAATTTTTTGCTGTTGGCTCATAGAAATGACATAAATATGGTAAATATTTTTATTTTCTTTATGAAATCACAGTATAGTCCCCAGGAGCAAGATGACGAAATTGACACGTCCTTAAAAAATCTAAATTTTTAATAATTCTAATTTATTTTCAATTTTTATAGTTGATAAGCAAGGTTTTACTAAATCTGTAAAAAAATGGATTTTTACATGATCACAGAAATTAAGAAAAATCAACAAACCTTAAGGTCGTCATCTTACCCTCCTTTCCTCTATATTTATTTGTCGCGTGTACCAAACTGAAGTTATCAAATAACGCGTGATTCAGTAGGTATCAAGGATCGAAGAATTGCTTGTAAATTCCGTATTTGCATTCGCGAATTAATTCAGCGATTGCGATTCCAGAGCTCGCAGTAGGAACGTCTCGTAATCTAGGTACACGAGTCCGAAGAATAGCACGTCGCGAATGTGCTGCGGAGATTGATTTCGATGCTCTCCGAGAAGGAAGAGGCGGCGATGCATAAAAATATTCCGGGGAGAATGATGTACGAATTTTGCGATACCAACCGCGATACGCCTACCTTCTGTCAGACACAGGCTACTTTTTGATCCGCCTGGTCACGCTCGGAAATACGACATGCGTGACTTGGAAAGCGGTGCGATTCGGAGTTGATTCATGAAACAACGCGATACGTATATAACGTTTGCGATACCGGAATACGAGCGCGACAATCGATAAACCATTTACCTGACGGATGTGACAACTAATATTATTCTAATCTTTTGAGGATCCATTTGAATC
This sequence comes from Aphaenogaster ashmeadi, assembly GCA_003063805.1. Classification (NCBI taxonomy): domain Eukaryota; kingdom Metazoa; phylum Arthropoda; class Insecta; order Hymenoptera; family Formicidae; genus Aphaenogaster; species Aphaenogaster ashmeadi. The sequence continues at coordinate 158,745 of NJRQ01000195.1, read as the reverse complement.
TTCCAACTTCCATTGAGCCAATTGAGTCATTATAAACTTGGCAAATTGTTATTTTATATGAAAATTTATTCGTAACTTCTGCCAATACATTTTTAACAAATTAATATTTTTGTCACGATAGCTCACGACTGGATTAGCAGTATATTATAAACAAAGCCTTATATATAATGTTAATGCAGAAATTTTTCCGTAGAAAAGATTTGTGTTTCAAGAAAGTTAAGAGTGAATAAGAGAAATGCCTCTTTTCTTTCTTCTCTAACATATTAAGTTAAAATGTACTGTATAAATAATTGATAGTCCGGTTTAAAGTAGCACACGTATTGGTTTAGAGTTAGAGGCAATACAGGACGAGTTCAGTGACCGGTATGGTACGTCTGAAACCGATTTGCAAATAAGGCGTTTTTATTACGAGAACAGAAAACAGGTGCGTCTAGTACCGTTGAATCACATTTATTCTAGGCCTTCTTTAAAATTCGCGAGGCATATTAGATATGTATTACATGTAGAGCTCGTAAAAGATACAGATTTAGTTGCATATGAAACACAATACTTTCATTTATTACAATCAATCGTGCATCTAAAATTATTTTTTTATCATAAGTGATGATCTTTTTTGACACAGAACGAGATTTACATGTTATTTTTATAAATAATTGTTGCGTTTATTTAGTTACGCCTATTGCAAGAATTAGACAGTTTAAATGAATTTGGTTCATTATTTCACTATCATATTCTCAGAGTGGATCATAGTGCTTTTTGCGCTGAGTTTCGTGAATTATTCCCTGCAACTGTTTGCTTATTCGTCGAACGATAAATTCATATCTCGTGTACAGAGCCAGCCTCTTCGTCACGGAATTAAAAGCAGAAATCCCAGAATTCCCAGCGGTACACTTGACTCCCGCTTTCGCGAATGTCTGCGCGGTTTTGCCGACGGAATCTCATTTGATGCCATCGCGCGGGTTGAATTAAGATTAGCCAATGTCGAATTACACGTGCTGTGCAACGGCATACGCCGATCGACTCACGCGCGACAAGCCGTCGTAGACGTGAGACATACAGATCGTACTACTTTGGTAGCCTCGCCTAACTCGAAATCTTGTTGAACGATCGGCTGGCAAGTGATGCTGATTAATTCGTGACGCATATCAAATCGACGGGCGATACGAATCTGTCGTCCGTCGTTCGCGCGTCGATTCCGAAGTGAAGAGATTAAGCCCAATGCATTTATTAATAACAAGAAACTCTCTCGAATTAATATCTTCAATTCGATGCGTCGATACTTTTATATACAGACATATTTACTTTTTTCTATACATATATTAACGCCTTTGAAAATTAAAGGGCATCTTTAAAGAACATTTGACTGAAATGTGTATTATAGGTATTGGAAACTTGCGCCTCAGCTTCCACAAAACATCATTTCAAGACGCATCTCATCTTGGTACACGTGTAGATATTCACGATCTTATTTGGAAACGAATCACGAAGAGTCCGGTAAGTCCGGTAAGTCCGGTAAGCATGGCGGGTTGAAAGACCGCGTAACATCTCGCCTGTGGATTGCGTTCATTTTGCAAATTTTCCAAATAAAACGGACGAGGGATTCGTGCTGTATCGAATCACAGTATAGTACGTGTTGCCTTAAACGCGCATCCTGTTCAGTGGCGTAGCCAGGACGAAAGGATCGAATCGTGGGAATTCTGAAAAATTCGGGAAACATAATGAATATATCATTATGTAATAAAGCTCTTAGAAAGACTGTTTACTTTAATGAAGGATTAGAGAAAGAGAGAAATATTTTGCATACAGATAGTTATACATATTTGTTTAAATTTTTAACAAATAACGTTATACATAGATTATCTTTAAAAAATTAATCTTGTAAATTGATTAAATAATCATTATCAAAATGAAAATCGTAGCATTGTCTAAATAATATAAACAAAGACTGCCGCTTCTTGACATTCTTATAAGTTTTCAGCGTAAGATTCGGTAAGGCAAGAATAAAGCGACGTTCATCCTCATAGTCAACCCAATCCTCTAGCTGCGCCACTGACGTCACTGATCAGCAGTCAGCGGATCGACGATGGATAACCGCGTTTGGGATTTAGTGTCCAGCTTTTCCAGGGAAGACATAAAATAGTCGCAGGTGCATCGTCAACCGACATAAACGCCCGCGCGTATACGCAAACGTGTACACATGCAACGGGAGCTACGGATTTTGCATCACGATAGAGGTCCGATGCAAATGCGAGATCAGGTCGAAGACGAAACACCTGCACCGGTCCATTCTCCTTGCTGCCCGAGGAAATTGATCGACTGGATTTGTATTCACATCGTGGGACGCCACTTCCGGCCTGAATCGACGCGTGAGATCGAGATCACTTCGACCTTCACGCAAGAATTATGCAGCCTGGCGAGCTTTTTACGTGTATCAACTTTTTGATTTCTCAAATTATTAATAATTAACGTTGATAGAAACGCGAAGGACGTGCTTTTGTTCCTACAATTTTAAATCAACGTCGTACCACTTCAGTCAATTATAGCATATTCTTGTTTGTGTGCTAACGTCAAAGCGGAAGTATGACGAACGAACGATAGAGCGTGTCAGAGTCTAGCCATGAAATCACCATAAAATAATATATGACGCAAGTCAAACTCTCTTAATATTCGGAATACGAGATTTTCCTGTTCCCTACGCACGTAGCGAACGATCGGCCATTTGCAACGTTATAGCTTAACCGTAAATCAAAAGCCAAGGGTCTTCCGGCACCCGATTGATTCGAAGAAAAGTCGTGATACTTTTTTGAGTTACACAGGAAAACAACAGATGTGCAGGAAAACAACGGATAATATAATTTCATTCTTTAAAGACGGCAATTTGCATGTGACAACTCATTATTCATCATTACTGTTCATGCTTATTAAAGGTAATGTGAAGATTGCGGTTGAAAAAATGAAGACGTTGCAATACATGTGTTTGTGAAGAATTCGTGAAAGGAGTAATTATAAAACGTATGTGACTCTAAGAAGACATTAAATCAGAATGCCATGATTCCAAATTCTAGGAAATATATGAATCTAAAGATCTGTGAAATCAGGAATTTACAAAAGATCTAACATGAGACAACCAATTATGAAGGCAAGGAATTGAATATTTCATTTATCGCAAGAGTTATGGAGACATAGAGTCACTAAATGAAGAAGATATAGAACCAAGGATCTATAATAAATAACAAGTTCCGTTATGATCTTTACATTCTTATCTTCAACCACCAATGAAACTGATAATTAACGATTTTATCATTAATTTGAATCAAAAGTCAAACAAAACAAAGGAGATATTACGCGATCAGATGAGCTTGAAAATTAAAAGCTGGGCAGATAAACAACGTGTTTTGGACGTGCGTGTCACGTGCCGTGGGTGCATCGCGTGGCGAAGTGCATCGACACAATGCATGGCAATCGGCGCATGACGATCGTGCTAGCGGCTGTCTTTTGAGTGCGGGCTGCTATATTTCAGCCAACCGATCTTTTTTTTCGGCTCGTACCTATACGAACGCGGAATGCCTGACAATCGGCCGACCATTGCGGCGATTGTACTGTGAGACCGTGACGTACCATTGTCAATAAGGATAAATTCGTAAAAAAAACCGTATTCAAATTACGTTTGTCAGTGTCTCAAGAAAATTTACCACGCTACTTTCCTTAAGCCTTAAAAAAAATCTGTGCTCTGTTAATGATAATAATGCGCAAAGACGTGAATGTATGTTAAAACTTAGAATTATTAATTTTTTATAATTAAGAGTTCTAATAATAACGGCATGAAAACGACTTTATTAAATTATTAAAAGTGATTTCAAATATTATTTATAGATTTGACGTTAAAGTAAATATCAAATATTATTCAAATTTAGCAAGATGCATGATAATGAATAATGGCATGATAACGACTTTATTAAATTATTAAAAGTGATTTCAAACATTATTTATAGATTTCACGTTAAGGTAAATATCAAATATTATTCAAATGTAGCAAGATGCATTTTGGTTTACGTAAAATAGGGATTTACGAAAAGTCAAGAAAGAAGAATAATTTTGCGAGCGCGCAGTGAGAAAGCTGGGAGTGTTATGACACAGAAGAATTTTATTTTTATTTTTGTTACATGAACCGTGGCCTAAAAGATCATCGAAAGCAGTGTGATCACAGATGAGGGTGTGGAGGGTCGTGCGGTTGTCCTCGAAGTGTAGAATTTTCACCGTTTCCGAGATTTCAGCAAGTATCCCGCGACGCCCAGATCCAGATACCTGAAATTGATAAGGTCACGTAAGTTCACGCGCAGTTTCAGATACAATTAACGTTAGCTAAATGCAATTATAAAAATCCTTCAAACGTCCTAAATATAAATCATCTTTTCTTCAATTAATTGCTTTTAAAATTAGATGCATGAAACGTGTTTCTCCAACTTTGTGATACAACTCAGATTCTATCTCAAGAATTTTGCATCTAAATATAATTAAAATACTTTCTCTAGTTACATTATCGAACGAGAATCGTTCAATTTTACTTCACAGTTCAGCTATCGGTAAACAGCGATTGAGTGAATTCACTGAGCATTAAATAAAATAGCAAAATATTATCAGCAGTTGGTACTATCTATGATTTTTCAGTTTCTTTAAAAAAAATTAATCATATAAGTGTATATAACCGCTCAAAATAATTTACGTTGTGATTTAGTTGCCATTAATACTTCGATATTTTTACAATAGATCTCAATTAATTCAAATCGGATCTTATCGATAACTCAACAAACAAGGAAGATAGTTTTTTATCAATTTACCTCCTTCGCGAAACAATGCCACGTTTCTCTCTTTTTTCTGGCGTTATACGGCTTCCATCGGCGGAAACAAGTCTGGACGCAATTGCTGTCGGTCTTTCCGGTGGACCAGTTGTTGCTGACGGCACATTTGATAATAATCTTTTGCCTTGACGATTTTCTTTTGATTTTCTTCTAACGTTTAAATCCGATGACACGACAATTTCATCAAACGTCTGGCCGAAATATGCTGTACAATTAAAAAGAAAATAAAGTAAATTGTTTAACAAGTTACTAAAGATAATAAAATTCCATAGATTTTAATTTTACATCAAAATTTTTTAAATAAATCTTTCTTTCATAAGATATAGAGATATAGAAATGAGATTTTTATTAATTAATTAAATTCGTGACAAAGGCAAAGAGAATTTGAAATATCTTATTACATACAATTAATATTTTATCTTTGTTTTATTCAATTTATGTTTATATTCTCGCAAAAACATATAAAAAGATCTTTAAAAATTCTAAAATTAATATATATTTTTTTGTTTTACTTACGTTTTTCATTAGACGCCGTCTCTTGAGCATTGATTATGACACAGACTGAAGTGAATAACAAAAGGGCCAAAATTTTTATCATTTTGTAACGGGAATTTTAATATGTCCAAAGATCGAAATTTTTGTTACCCTGCAAAGTAAGCAAACAGAAATAACACGTGAGAAATTAATTCAACGAAGACGAATGAATACGAATTACGATGAAACTTTTTGTGATGCGATTTATTTCAACATTTACATAATCGAATTCTTCACGTATACGATTAAAGATTATTAAATTATTATTAACAGTTTATAATAATACATTTAGATTAGTATTAATACTATAATCATCTGATTAATGTCTAATAATTATCTGATCGTGACTACCTTACCATTGACACATGTATGAAACAAAAAGTTAGTTATACAAAGCGTCAAATCCACGAACAAAAGAAATTGACTTCTATTCTTCCATTTACATACTATTTACATACCAGATACATTAACAGCAAAACTTCTGATTTTTTCAATCGTAAAAAACTGTACTAGCTGATTACTATTATTCTTGCGTCATGCCTGAATACTCAGGAATTCTAAACATCCGGTAGCTTTAGGTAGAATCTTTAAAAGGCCTTCGACGATTTCGCAATCACCATTCGTAAGAACGCGAGTTCGAAGAATTACTAATTCAGTCACTTTCTAGAGCAGTCAGTATTGGTAGAATCTTACGTAAAAGCAACAGATTGTGCAACTCAATGTCGTTATCGCAATTGGACGATCATTCGACAGTATAAGCGAATCTCTCATAGATTATAATTAAATATTAGAAATTAGTATTCTTCGAAGAATATTAATAACGTTTTATAGAAAATCCGAGCAGTTAGAAAAATATTGTATCAAAGAGGATTTAGAAAAGATTTATTCAAAGTAATAACTTAAACAGATCAACGATATAATAATTCCGATTTACATTTTTAAAACAGTTAATCAACTTTCTCTTCAATCAAAGTTTTCTCTTAAAAAGTGAAAGGCGATTTCTTTCTTATTGCAATGATTAATCGCGCTCGTATCGTTTTCGATTTAATAAGCACATTTAGGCGCAATTAAAAAAGAGACTAAAGAAACATACGGAGTGCCATATCGTTCGAAAATATAAGTCGTACCGAGTTCAACACTACGATTAACTCTTATCACTGCTATCTTCGCGCGTCATCCTCGCTTTCAATCTTGCGAAATGACAGAACGAGCCTCCTTATGGGTCGGCAGGGTTTCACTTACTTGTACCATGGGCCTCGGACTTAACACTTAGTACTTAGCAATACGTATCTCGACTTACCGGCGATAAGTTGAGGATATACTTTCCGAGTCGACAACCGCACGAGAAATGCGAGCACAATGACGCGGGAGCCTTCAAGAAAGCATCGTGGATTTGCTATAGTGCGTGGAGAACAGGAACAGACCCATGGGTACCACCAGGAGGAGGTGCTTTAAAGACGTCATATACTGTAGTCTGTTGCACTGGCCGGACCACTTTCTATTTCATTTTTTCCTCTCGATTCTCTCCCCCTCTGTCTCTCTCATTTGATCTCTCCTTCTGTTTATCTGGGCAACTCCCGTACTCTGTCTCTCTCTCTTTTTACTCAGACGGAGGGACTGGTTTACCGGCTGGCAGGGCCGTAGGTGCCCAGGAGCGGCTAAACAATGGTTAACAACAAGACGGACCTTTAACGAGCCTCTTTGACGCATCTCGAGTATCGTGTATGTCACTTCTTCGGGGTGGACGTCGCTACAATCTAGAAATGCCAACCTGAACCGAGAACCAGCCGATGATTCTTCGAAAAAAGAATTTTTCTTCTATATAAATCACGAGAATGAAAGTTCGTTGACCCGAGTAGAGATTTCGGTTTAATGATGAGACGATGATGAAATGAAGCTACTTGTGAATTGACATTTGGAATGTTGTATTATAGAGAAGAGTTGGAGCGGGACTTCAGTTTCTTGTAAGAGCCTAGGTGATTCCAGGGCGCAAAAGATAACACGTTTAATAATCTTCTGTGGTTTGCAAAATTACAGGGTACCTCGCCCAATAAGTCCCGGTTAATATCAGCGGATCTTTAACGAGCGAGCGTAATTTCTCGAATATTCTTCTGGTCTCTTGCTTCTGGCCGTCATATACGAATATTTTCATGAATTATGATAAAGTATAAAAGACAAGTGGTAACGCAAGTATGCAAATTTCCGATAATATAAATAGAAACGCAACTGTTCGTTATTTCTTAAAACTGTTTAATTATCGTTTTCTACAGATGGTTCCAAGAAGAGGGATTTAAAAGAAAATTTTAGATGAATATGCCGAATGAATATATCAGATAGTTTCCACTTCGTCTTTTCTGCGAGTCTCTTTATTTTTATTTGTTCGTTCTTTAAAAAAATATTATGTGATAATTATTAGATATCTATTACTAGTATTACCAGTAGAGATCATTAGAATTATAAGATTGGTCCATTGAGGTATTTTTAGTTAAATAACAAATGAAACTGTTTCTCGCCAAAGATTCACGACGTTCTTCGACGGGCGCATCTTATGCATTCGTCCTCGAGGGCGCCGCTCCTCCTGGCTGTCCGAGGAGAGGAGAGTGAAGAGAGCATCTCGAAACGGAGGATGCTGCGCCGGCGAAGATCGCGTGTGCGGTTCGTCCGGTCATTGCACGGGGCTTTTCGGATCTCGATTTCAGGGGCCCTCGCTCTTTACAGGGCCCTCCTCCCTTCAGCTTCCTATCCCTTTGTGCCGTTTATCCAGCGACCCTCCGTCTCGCGGCGTCTCCTCCCTACCTCGTCGTTCTCCGGGGTCCCTCCATCCTTGTCCTTCTCGCGTCAGATTTGCCCTCCGTCTCGCTTGTTCGTGCGCGAATCGCGGCGCTACGTCGCGATATTTTGTCAGTTTTATTTTGAAGAACATCTGGTGGCTGGCATGCGGACAAAGGGAACTTGCTCGCTCAGGAAATCCTCTCGCAGGAGGCAAGAGGGTGGCTCGCGCACGCGGTTAGGCTTATTTACTTGCTCCTAGTGAGTGACGTAGAATGTTTGTAAACAATGGGCCCACAACGATGGCGGAGAGACGATGATGGTGAAATAAATTAGGGGCGATTCGGGGCCGCGCCGCTCCTTGGATCTGCGAAGAATAGGAAACGTCGAACATTTAAAATACACATATTATATTTGTTTCCATTAATGTGATTATTAAATCAGCTGCGCAAATATAATTACTTAAAAGTAATAAAGAGAAAGAAAGAGTTTCGGATAAAACTGAGAATTTCTATTGCTTGTTAACTCTGATTTTAAAAGGATGAGGCAGCAGTAAAGATACTCGTATTTTTCTTAAAGGAAAGATACGTCGTGTAAAAAAAGCAGATTTTATTTTTAACATGTTCGGCTGAGTCATCTTTAATGAAAAGAAGTAAGCCTCTGACAATCTCCTAACTATATTTAACGATTGTGTAGCGAAGGTTGCGTCGACACAGGATTACATACGTTTAAAATCGCATTATGAAAACGGCTAAGACATCATTGTCTTCCGATTACAGTGCAGCGTAATAAAACGTTTACAGAGTTATGCAAAAAAAATATTGAAGATGCAGACTTGCAAGCGTAACTTTAAAAGTTCAGAAATAATATTAATCCCACAAAGCACGGGATTAATTTTAAAAATTATCTGCCGACGAACCGACCTTCAAAGATTTGGAACAAAATAACTTCGATATACCAGCTCGAACTTGTAAAACGTGTCGTTAAGTTCAGAGCTTAAAAATCATCATTAATATTAATCTCAATGCTTATTTTCTACTTTAGCAATCCGAAACGATCCGATTTAAACTGACTCGCTCGATCCCCGAGCTCTTTCTGACTCCCTTCGAACGAACAATGGCCATTTACTGCATGTCCAAGCGTCGCAAGTGTGTGCATAATCGACACTCCGATTCGCGTGTAGGTGCATCTCTCGGGAGACGAAAACAGACCGGTTCATCGCGCCGAGAGAGAGGAGCGTCGTACCTAAACTACGGGCCCCAAAACAACAATATGGCGTCTGGCCGTCCCTTTAAAACGAGTTAATCCGTCTGTCTGGCCGTCTGCCGATCGCCTGAGAACCAAGAAGATTCATTTCCCCTTTGTTCATTCTTTTTCACACGTACCCCGAAAGGACCGTGTGTCTCAATGGCACAATGCGCGAACGCCGCGCCAGCTCGTATTCGCGAAGCCTTTCCGGGCAGGTCCCACAAACATAGACACACACACACATATATACTCACGCTCACGCAGAAATATATGCACAAATATACATATACTTGCGCGGCTATAATCGCTGCTCTCTCGCGTATACGAGCGCATACTCCGGCGAAAGTGAAATACGCCCGTATTTCCCCGGCGAAGATTGTTGCGTCTTCGGGGCCCACCGTTGGGCCCGCCGCGCCGGACAGATGTTTCGGGCCCCGTTTCATCCGCGCTGGGTCAGCGCAGCGCGGGGTGTCAGGGGCACAACGAGATCGCGGTAATATAATGCGAATCGCGGATTCCCGGGCCCGACCTCCGGGCCCCTCGAGTTCATTGACCTATGCCCGAGACGAGTCCGGCGCAATTTCGTGGGCGGCCGCAGCGCAACATCCTTGGGCTTTAACCCTTCTTAGGATGCGAAAGATACTTCGCGGTATTTCTACCTATGATATGCGAATTTTGCGATATATTAATACAAGGTAATGATAAGTTATATAATTTAGAATATAGAAGGTATATAATTATTTCGATATTGCGTAAAATATAATCTTCACACTCAACAAAAGTGTTTATAGTAAAGTTTGATCTTGCATAAAATATTTTCACGAATTCTTCTGTTTCTCAAAATAAAGAAGATATAATCTTTTTACATTTGCGATGATGATATGATTAAAGTGTAAGTTAATTAATTGATAATGAATATAGATATTTTTAATATTTTTACGGCGAAACACAAATAATCAGTCATGTTATTTAACGTATTTCCGCACATTATTCTTGCTATAGCAATGCGCAAAGATGACGATAGCAGAATGTTCATATGTATATCAGCATAGAGAGGTTTTAATTGGTTTAGATAAATATTTTTTTAAATTAAATAAGCAAATAACTGGTTTACAATGTATTAAGATATGCCCCCAAGATGCTTACCATTTTAAGGATATAATTCAGAATCCATTTTGTCCCGACGAGGACTGGGCAGCGCTAAACGAGGCTGAGAAAGGTCCGACGTTGAAACTCGCGCTCTGTGCATTGGCCTGGCTGTGTCCTCCGCCGTAAGGACCACCTCCACCTATAGATCCTGCTGATGCTGAGGCAAAAGACGCTCCTTGTCCGGTATGGTGATGGCCGCCGTAGTCCGGTTGCCATCTGCGTGAATCAGAAAGTAAAATGCAAATGGTTTATCTTGCGCATTTCACTTTACAAACATTTGGAAAGAACTACAAATTTGTCTTAACTTATCACAAATAATAAAATAAACTACAAATAACGTCTTTCTCTTACGCCAGTAATAGATAACAAATTAAGGTAAATTATATTCGACAACAACTGGCTAAATTGATTAATTAGAAATATTCTTACTACGTTAGCGACCATTGGTTTTGGTTCATTTAACGAGCAGAATTTTTATTAATTTATTAACTTAATAAGTTTTCTTTACGATTTTCGGGGAAGGGAACATCTTATAGATGCTTATTAGCATCAAAAATTAATAAAAATTCTGCTCGTTAAATGAACCAAAACCAATGGTCGCTAACGTAGTAAGAATATTTCTAATTAATCAATTTAGCCAGTTGTTGTCGAATATAATTTACCTTAATTAATAATAAAATAATTTAAATTGTCATGTTTACATATAAAGTAACAATTACTGTTTTGCTTTTTAAATATAATTATAATAATATTCTACACATACCCTCCACCACAGCCATAACCACGACATCCATGTCCTCCGATAAAACCATGTGGTCTAGGGTGTTTATAGTGCTGATACCTTCGCCTGTTTCCATAACGGAAATAGCGTGCATCATCATTGTAATCACTGTAATCACTGTAACCACCTAACAAACCGAATTGTGGCGATCTTTGCTTTCTCGTGGCTTCTAAAAAATAATATGTATTTATTCTCCATTATATATTAATATTTAAATAACGTCTTAATTAAATTATTAATATTACACAACTAAAAGAATAAAAAAAACACATTATAAAAATATTATATATGCGTATGAAAATGAATAAATTTTTATTCTTTGTAATTAGAATAGTTTTCTAAACGATTTTTTTTTAAGACGTGTTTGTTATAAAATATCTTGATTTATTAAATTTGATTACAAACCGGTTTCGGAGGTATTAGTTGCAGTCGAAACAATGGGATCTAACACATCAGAATTCGCCACTATTTCCGTCGGTTTGCCGAATGATTCTTTCAGAAAAATCGCACCAAATGCCGTCATTAAAAGTAAGCCTCTCATTGTGGAACGGAAGTCTCACTGTTACTTGCTGAACGTCTAAAAAACGATTTAAAGTTAGTCTCTCGTTTCGCATGCTTTTATAGGAAATCCCTTCACCATCGAAATTCAAGGAAATCATCCATAATTTCACAATGTCGGTAACTCCGAGTGTCAAGAGACGGTCATTGGTCTTCGTAAAGTGGACGACCTTCCGTTCCAGGGACGACCGGAAGTGGGTCGAAGACTAACATGAGTATACACAAATGGAATCCTCACGCTAGATATTGACGCAAGTTTGACTTCGACCGCGCGTTCGAAAGTACTGCACATTCACTTAAGCTTACCTTCATATTATGCATGTACGCTTCTCATAATCCACGAAAAAAAAATCCTCTTTTTCCGTGCTGTTTCTTAACAATTCAGATATTAATAATCACTAATGTAAGGCAATATTATAATCTTTCATATTCGGCAAACAATAGTAGTAAGTGTTACATCATTTTGTCATCAAGTATTTATGTAACGTTTGAGAGAAAGAGGGAAAACATTATTTAACAGTATTTTTCTTTATATAATATAAATTATATCAATATTTAAAAAATTCTATCGAGTGGTCGGCCTTTCGTTGTTCAGGGACAAAAAGAAGTGGACCGAAGACAAACATGTATGCACACGGATAAAATTCTTACATCAACAGGTTATCTTAATGTATAATAATTTTGATCACACGTCCAAAGGGGTATTTTTGTACGCCCACTTGAACTTATATCTTCTTTTTGTATGTATTATACATGTTTATACGTATTCCTTATAATTTTTCAAAAAAGATGAAAAAGGTTTTTGTTTTCTTTTCACGCTATGATTATTTCAAAACTACTTCGTGAAACATTAATAATAGAAAAGTTATATATCCTTAATTATATATGAATTGTATTAATACTTGAAACATTTTACAACTTAATATTATAACTATTAGAAAATGTATATACCTGTGGGATTATGTATAATAATATTCAACTAAGAAAGATAAAACACTCAAGGAAATTCACTCTGCAGTCGGCGGAAAAACGTGTGTGATAATAATAGTTATTATATCTGTTTCAATGATGATTCAAGGTGCGCAAGTAATATTTGAAATCTTCTTAAGAATGAAGAGTGTTTTTTATCTTTTCAGTAAGCACATAAGACTTGTCACCGCAATGTTGGAGATCCGCTGTCTATATTTATTAATTGACTTTTTAAAAATAATTTAAACACCTCGGACAATATGACAACTACAACCATGTCTGCAACTTTTTATATCTACACGACTTATTTTATTTAAACATGGACTCAATTCGACATTAGAGTAGACACATCTTCATTCGACATAAGCATTGAGGAGGACCCGAACCGTAGATCGAAACGTTTGCGACTTTAATTTATATATTAATTGATGTTAAAATAGACATTAATTACGCACTAACAACAGCGTTGGCTCTTATTGGCAATTTATACCTTATTTTTTAATTTATTTACATAGAGCCTTAAATTCTTATATTTATTTTATCTTTTCGTTTCAAACATTCCTGATAAAACCAAAATTTTCTTTGTCGTATAGATGATATTAATTATATTCTGCGACAAAATTATATATTTATGTTATGTTTCATTTATTTAGGCATACATCTTTTGTCAATCATCGCTTATCAAATTATATAATTATATATTAATTTAAGTTATTAACTGTTATTGATGGATATGAAGTGTATTATATATATATATATATATATATATATATATATATATATATATATAATATGTTGATTGCAACGATTAAAACGCTGCATCAACATCGAAAAGATCACAAACTTTATTAAATTCTTACATGCTCACAGGTCGCGCAATAATATATTACATAAGAATGCATAAGATGTTGCAAGAAGACACGTCGAGTCCATTAAACGCATATACATATACCTATATGTATATAACGATAACGCGTGATAATAAACGATAATTCTGGGAAATCGTTGAACAAGTGACACGAGCAGCGTGAAAAATGATTATCGATAATTACGTATTAATTGTGATAATCGCATAAGAATTCGTGGATTCGGACAAACATTATATACGATTGATTCTCCCTGGTAGCATCCCCCTCTCTTTGGCTCTCTTTCTTCGTATTGTTCTCTCTCTCTCTCTCTCTCTCTCTCTCTCTCTCTCTCTCTCTCTCTCTTTCTCTCTCTGCATCTTTGCGATTCTCTCTTCCGTTTTCCTCGTTCGTATTCTCGTGCAGAACAAGTTCGACGAGTTTTTATCCCCGTTGTTTCCGACACTCCAGAGACGCCTGCCATCGTGAGAATAAAGACAAAGAGAGGAGATGTTGCCGGTGCCAATCGCGAACGCTGTTATTCTCCGATTTCGTAAAAATACACGAGGGCATAAGCACGCTCGGTTTGATCGTCGAGTATTACCCTTACGAGTGGCACAGTTGAGATCGCATTTATCCCTCGGGATCTGAAACGGTAATCAACACGAGATTTCTTGGTCCGAATAGGTATAAAGCAAAAACATATTGCATAAAACAAAAAATAGGAAACAAGCAGATAAATCGCATAGTGTTACTTTAATCGGGATTTTTGAATTTAATTAATCACATTTGCAAACTTTTATAAAATTTTTATTATTATATATCTCATTGGCATGTTTCATGTAAATCACAGATCCAGAGTTCAAAGGAGGCGATCTACACGCAGTTAATTATATATAATTTAAGTACGCTTATAAATATAAAGAGAGTATTAAGTTAAGATCTCTTGTAGGTGTCTAAAAAAAATATATATGCTATGTGTATTAAAACCATTCCGATCGCAGAATGTTTCGGAGGAGTATAAAAGTGATTTAGTCTGAGGCAGATACGACATCCTAAACCAACCAATTTAAAAACGGGCTTCGTCTGTAGATTATATTTCCGTGTTCAGCCAAAGAATCTTTCGTCTTAAATTCTAATATCTTGTAACTTTAATCTTAGTTACGCGTTTTGTTGCACGAAACAATGTTTAATCTGCCTCCAACGTGATTTGCAATACGAATATAAATAAATACTTGTCTTTACAGGCTTTCTAATAAATGCTCAAGAATATTTGTCTATTTTCAAAATCGAATTCCGATTCTAAAGGGAGCTCCAATTTACAATTATAATTCTTAAGAATGCGTTTAAATTTATAATTCATGATTATAAATTTAAACGTACTTATCAATAGGCAGTTTTATGATATATATATATACTTCATAAAATTGGGCAATGTTATATTTGCACCGGTTACGTTCATTCATGGAACATCGAAATATAAATCAGAGTATTATGTAGCTCTTATGGCCAAGGAGACCTCTTCAAGTATCTCCTCATCGGTCCGCTTTGTCGTATCACAATGTTTAATTGAAGATCAGCATATCCCTTATGTCGGTAGAGGCCGACGCTTGGCTCGACGCCGAACTCTTCGGTCCTATTTCACCGTAAGATCCTGAAGACGCATTACTGGACGCATCGGCTTTTGCGGATCCCGATCCGTTAGTGAAGGCCGACGATTTGCTGTTCGCTGATGCCGATCCACCACCGGACGCGATCGCGTTGGAGGACGCCTGTGCGTTCGCGTTTGAGCCTGCGGGATGGAATAGCGAATCATTTAATTACGATCAGTCCCGACGCCATAGCCTCCGCCATGGACAACGCTGATGCCTTGGCCTCAGGGCTTAGGTCTGTGGAAAAGCGAATACGAAAGCTCTATTACGATCGTATAAGTACGACGAGTGGCTCTGATGAACATATAAACACAGATATGGATGTAGAGCTTCTGATCGGGTTTTCCATCAGACTGCTGGGTGAGTATTTTATCATATTTCTATCCAATGGCGTTCGTAATCCATGGATGAAGGTGCTGGGAACATGCGCGATAATGTGATACTTGATGTTCTGCGACTTGATTAATTGGTTTGCGATGACGCTGAACGACTGGTTTTCGTGAAATCGGTCATTAATCGATAATTATATGACTGAATAATTTTTCATCTCTTGTATATATGCGGGATAAATTATACGCTAGAGGTTGTTAGGAGAAGCGCATCGTTTGTTTGATGATCATCTGAACGATGGATATTTACATATAATAGGATGTTACGTGTCAAAGATAAACGTCAAGACATAATGACGATAACAATTAAAGGAAGTCGTACTTATTCCTTATAAAGTAGTAACTATTTTAGCTTATGCCGTTAATCTTCTGAATTTTGAGATTAGACATGCGTTAATTTTTTTAGCTCATCACACTCAACACAGATTTATATGTATAACACATATGTACCTCCTCCAACTGATCCGTCAAATCCACCTTGACCACCATGTCCTCCGGCATGTCCTGTTCCTTTAACGCCGTCTCCGTATCCACCAAGAACACTACCGGAATTTCCAGTGTGAGCATTGGCATTACTATTGGCATTAGTGCCGGAAGAACCTCCGTTATATCCACCGAGATTCAGACCAGAAGAGCCACATTGTCCACATCCACCGCTGCCGTGGCCACCGAGAGAGCCTCCGCCGAGTCCCCCGTGACCTCCGAGGAGAATTCCATGACCGCCAGCGGCTCCAGCATTGGCATTAGCGTTGGCGTTAGCGTTGGCGCCAGCGTTGGCACCGGAAGGACCTCCTGCATGTCCGCCGTGAATATTTGCACCACCATTTCCAAATCCACCGCCGCCTTGACCATCGAGAGAGCCTCCGTCGAGTCCCCCGTGACCTCCAGATCCTCCGAGGAGAATTCCATGACCGCCAGCGGCTCCGGCATTGGCATTAGCATTGGCGTTAGCGTTGGCGTTAGCGTTGGCGCCAGCGTTGGCACCGGAAGAACCTCCTGCCTGTCCGCCATGAATATTTGCACCACCGTTTCCAAATCCACCACCGCCTTGACCACCTAAAGAGCCTCCGCCGTATCCTCCTTGTCCTCCAGATCCTCCGAGAACGGTTCCAGGTCCGCCAGATCCTCCGAGGACGCCTCCGCCGACGGCTCCGGCGTTGGCGTTGGCGTTGGCGTTGGCGTTGGCGTTGGTGTTGGCGTTGGAATTAGCACCGCCTTGTCCTCCAAATCCACCAAAGCTCGGGCTGGATCCCTGACCTTCATAGCCACCAAGAATTCCTGAAGATCCGCCGACGTGTCCGCCAACTATTGGAGTTTCCTTGATCGGTCCGAATCCTCCTCCAACACTACCGGCGCCAGCGTTGGCATTGGCTTTGGCGCCTGTATTGGCTCCTGCCTCTCCGAGCGGGCCCGGGAATCCTACTCCGGATGATTGTCCCGGATAGGTAGTTGGAATGCCCTGGGGTTTCTCGCTCAAAATAGTGGGACTTCCTGGTTGATAGTTTGCTCCTCCTCCGACATTGTGGGATACACCGCCTTGAAGGAACGGATTATTGACACCTAGCGGTTTTTCTCCGGCACTTGCTCCATTTGCATTGGCACCAGCATTGCCAGGTCTTAAAAAGGGATTGTTTAAGCCGATTGCTTCTATTGGTTTACTTTGTTGATGTCCACCTTGTTGATATCCACCTTGTTGATATCCACCTTGTTGATATCCACCTTGTTGATATTCACCTTGTTGATATCCGCCTTGTTGATAAGCACCACCGTGTCCTCCTCCGGTACCTCCGCTGTTTCCGCCCGCACCTGCCTGAGCGTTAGCATTAGCGTTGGCATTAGAATTAGCGTTTTGTCCTGGTAAAAACGGATTGCCTTTATAATCAGAAAGGATTCCTTGAACGCCGCCACTTCCGTAGCCATTAGCTGTAAAGAAATATTTTTAAAATGTTAGTTTTTTATTATATTTTTATCACACAACTGATAAAGATAACATTACATGACCCAATACATGAAGACATGTAGCTACAGGTATGGAGGCTAAATTATCTAAATTGTCGTGATAAAAAAGTCACGAAGTGCATGCTCTCAGTCTCAGTCACGCATAACGTCATTCCATATCTCTTCCATTTAGAGTGCATGTCATAATAAAGAAAACGAATGTAAGTTAAAGAATGTACTATGAACTATAAGATTTTCAACTTGACTATGACACAAATGCAGAAAATGTCTTCCGGTTTTCATATCCTTGAATGTCACTTCCGTCTGATGTAAAATCTGTGCAGAATGCTTCGATCAGCGAAGCAAAAAAATACATGAATCAAACGATGTGCACATTAATCACATAAATTCGCTGTACACAAAGAAACAGATCATTCACCAGCATCTTGAGTGGCCGTTATCCAATTCCAACTTTGTCACCAGTTAATTACCAGCATTGTTTACCCGTACGATATGAAGAATAATACAGCGAGACGATTGATCATTATTATGACATAGCTTCCATGAAGAAGCTTACATAAAGACAGTGCAGAAAATTCATGGAGCTGCCACCAGTTAATACATTTAGAATCCCAACGAGTCGATGATCACGTGATAACTTTTGAGTGTGCTCGATCATGAAATATCACCTGGATTAGGCCTTGCCGGCTCCTCGATGATGATGATCTCGATGGGCTGTTGCTTCGGTTTACCGCCGTAATGCGGTCGACGGTGCTGGTGGTGATAGGAAGGACTCGGACGATGATACGGTGGGTACTGCGGGGTTTCCTCGACAACGACAATTACATTTCCTTTACCGGCCCCAGATGGCCGGTGGGGTATTGAATGTATAGGCGAGGTTGGCCGAGAGAGCGGCAACGTGTTTACGGGAATGACTTCTATTCTATCTATTCCTCCGCTAGGATAGTTGTTGGGGATCACATTCACGCCGCCACTACCTAAGACGTTTGCACCCGCGTTCGCGTTCGCGTTGGCATTAGCGTTAGCGTTGCCGATAGCCTGGGGTCCAGAAGGATAATAAGAGGAACCACCCGGATGCACTCCGCCATTGCCGTTGGCGATAGCGTTGGCATTCGCGTTCGCGTTAGCGTTAGCACTGGACTGAGAGCCACCGTAACTTCCGTAATTCGGTTGATTGACTTGATGAGAAACTCCGGGATAATAACCATTGTTCCCACCGTTATTGCCGAAATACCCCCCGGGGATTCCCGAAGAACCTATATTAAAAATACGCCGTTTATGTCACAAGTAACACATATAGCAAAAAGAAATCCGTGGAATTTTGTCAAGATATCTTGCTGTGAAACGTCATAATACTTACAAGATATCTCATATACAGGGTGTCCCGTGACTCAACTGCAATACTTTAGGAACGTGTTGGGAAGGTCATTTTAGGTCGAAATTGTCTTATGAACATATACCCGAAACTAGATCGTTACCAAGTTACGGATGTTTTAATCTTTTATGATTAGCTTTTTCAATAAATATCAAATTATTGATTGTACA